>JAPYZL010042636.1:0-15781 GCA_030522825.1 Platygaster orseoliae
CTTTGAGTAAACCGATAGTATTATTTTTTGTAACCTTTTGCTGCATGCAGAATATATTTTTTGTCCTGGAAGACCGCCAACCTTTTTTTACTTTTTTGATGTTTTTTTTGTAGGGGATTATAATTAAATAAGAATATTTATCCTTAAATAATAAAAATTAATAGGCTGTAATTACAAAGAAATATTTTTATTAGTACAAAATGCATGATTCTTGTTTCAGAAAAAAAATTATTAAGAGTATAGGAACTTTACTTATATAAATGAAAAATGTTTTCTTGTGTACCCACTAGGAAAATTCTGTATGGGTAGAATACCCAAAAATATCTATGGGAAAATGTAATAATTCAAAAAGTGTGGTCTCACCGAATCGTCAAAACTTTTCAGAATTTACAAAATTTGTCTGTTTTTTTTTTAATATGTTTCATTTTTATTGAGATATTTAAAATCGATGATGATTTCTGTACGAAAAACATTTTTATGTAAATTTTTTTTAAGTATTACAGTTTTCGCAGTTTCACAGAGCTTTTAAAATTATTTACAATGTGAAAAATTTTTTAAATATTTTTTAATCTTGATCATGTTCAATGTTTTTGAATTTTGAAAAGTTCCTTTCATGTCTGGAATTTACTGAAATTTTTAAAATTATTGTCGATCTTCGTACGAAGACATTTTTTTGGTTATTGAAAATTTTATGAATATTACTAAGTTTCGGTAATTTTACAGAATTAGCCGAGTTTGATTTATTTAGAAATTTTTTTCATACAATGTTTGATACAAAGAATATTTTTATTAGCACAAAATGCGTGATTCTTGTTTAAAAATAAGAATTATTAGACTTACAGGAACTTAACTTATATCAACGAAAAAATTTTTTTTGATGTATATGGACGATGAAATTACTTTTTTGTGTACACACTTGGAAAATTCTGTATTGGTAGAGTACCCAAAAATATCCATGGGAAAATGTATCAATTCAAAAAGTGTGGTTTTACCAAATCGTCAAAACTTTTCTTAATTTACAAAATTTGTCAGTATTTTTTAAATATTCTGCACTTTTATTAAGGTATTCAAAATCAATGACGATTTTTGTAGGAAAAACTTTTTTTTTTTAAGTATTATAGTTTTTGCAGTTTTACAGAATTTCTTAAAATTATTTACAATTTAAAAAATTTTTTAATAGTTTTTAATTTTGATAATGTTCAATGTTTTGAATTTTGAAAAGTTACTTCCATTTTTGGATTTTACTAACATTAAAAAAAAATTGTCAATCTTCGTACGAAGACATTTTTTGATTATTTTGAATTTTATGAATATTACCAAATTTCTGTAATGTCACAGAATTTGCAGAATTTCATATATCAGCATTAAATGAATGATTCTTGTTCCAGTATAAGAATTATTTTGCTTACAGAAACTTTACTTATATCAATGATAAAATTTTTTTTGATATACACATAATATGGACGATGAAATTTTCATTCAATGAACGAAACTTTTTTTTGTGTAGTAACTTAGAAAATTCTGTATGGGCATAGAATACCTAAAAATATCTATGGGAAAATGTATCAATTGAAAAAGTGTGGTTTTACCGAATCGTCAAAAATTTTCTTAATTTACAAATTTTGTCAGTTTTTTAAAAATATTCTGCACTTTTTTTGAGATATTCAAAATCAATGACGATTTCCGTACGAAAAACATTTTTACGTAAATTTTTTTTAGTATTATACTTTCCGCAGTTTTACAGAATTTTAAAAATTATTTACAATCTACAAAGTTTTACATTTTTTATCTTGATAATATTCCATGTTTTTGAATTTTGAAAAGTTATTTCAATTTCTGGATTTTACTGAAATTTTAAAAATTATCATCGATCTCCATACGAAGACATTTTTTCGTTATTTAAAATTTTATGAATATTACCAAAATTTCAGTGATTTCTAAAAGTTTCTAAAAGTTTGAACGTTTTGCATTGTTTCAATATTTGAAAAATTTCTCGATTTGTTTTAAAACTTCTTGAGTATTGTATGACAAAACATTTCCGAATTATAAAAATATTTCAGAATTAAAAAAAAAATTTCGAATACTCAACGAACTTTTTGAAATTCACAAAATTTTATAAAGTGTTGTCCAACTCTTCAAGTTTTTTCACAATTTTTCCATACTTTTCAAGTTTGTCAGGTTTTATCAAAAAATCTTAAAAAATTTTTTTTATAGGTTTCCAGCGTATTTGTACCTGATGCCACAACTTACGCAAAGAACGCGATTGAAACACTCGGAAAATTGAACAGAAGCACAGGGTACTGGGCGCATGGGATCCAAGACTTTTTTTCACGAATTCCCCCGGAATCGGTGCGCATCAGGATCGGGAAATTTATGAATCTGAGTTTGAGGAAGGAATATTTCAAAAACAACAACAAAGAAATTGCTGATGAGAAACATTAAAATGTCGTTATTGTTCGAGATTCACTACTTGTTTTTTGATTAAACAAATTTAAATAAAAAATTGCGATGCGTTACGTTACTGTTACTTTGAGGTAAAAAGTAACGTTAACAATAATTTATAAAAACGAAAGAGTGAAACATAACGATTTTCAAGATTTTTATATAATTTTTGTGATAAATATCTGATAAAAAAAACAATAGTAACGAGCATTTAAGGTCTTCGATAGTTTTGGCAGTTTTTTACAGGTTCATGATAGTTTTGACAGATTTCAAAGTTTACGATAGTTTTGATAGATTTAATAATAACTTTAGGATTGACACTTTTAAAGTTGTCTAAACTGTCGAAACTTACAATAGTGTAAAAATTGTTAAAACTATCCATAACTGTCAAAGTTATTGCGACTGTGAGAAAAAGTTGATTGTTCTCGTTTATTCCGATTTGGTAGAAAATAATTAATGTACAAAATTTAGAAGAATTCTTATTATGCAATTTCTGAAAAAAACATAAAGCTGAAAATTCTGAAATTTAGAAAATATTGAAGTCAAAATTATTCTGAATTCCATTATTCGAAGTTTGTAGGAAAAAACTGTAGATCAGATTGTATTGGAACCCAAGAATTGGAACCAAAGAATTTCAATACACATTGAAAACTCTGAAAATTAGCTCATATCAATTTTGAAAATTGAAATTTGATAATCAGTGATTTGAAAATTTTATATAAAAAATGAGAATCATAATTGACATGAAATATTATAATAGGAATTTCATTATCCTGTTATTCATGTATCACTTTACGTTATTTTTCAAACTTAAAATTTTAACTTTTTGAGTAACGCGTTATTTCCGAAACTTTGAATTAAAATGAAGTGGTCATATAAACAGTTTTAAAAAAATAAAAAATTTTATTTGAATTTTATATAAAAAAATATTAAAAATAAAGTTATTCGTCATGTGAGAAAATCTGATGGGAAACATAAGGGCAATTAGCAAAGCAAAAAATGACTACATTTTTTGTTATTTTTCACAGTCCTGATTTTTTAATGAAATCATATTATTGTTTATTGTTAAAAATCAAACTCAGTACGTCCGCGAAAAAAAAATGGAAAACGTATTAAAGATGGAACAGCAAAAAAAATCATAATTTTATTATTGTGATCATTTAAGAAAATGTAAAGCAAAGTGAATAACTGTCAGGGAAAATTTATGTTTTTGAAAACCATGCGATTTATTTTGTATATTTTCTCAAAGTTATTTCGAATTATGGCTTTTACTTTTGTACATTTCAATCTAATATCAAATTATTAGAAAACAAAAACAGGAAAAAAAATTCAGGTTGGATTCGAATATCATATGAACAATCATAAAAATTTGTCGTTGAACGGAGGTATCATGTTGAATAAACAATTCCATCGATTATTTTTTGTCTATTAACGAATATTAGTCATTTAGGAATAAATATGCGTAGATTAAGGTTTTTACATTTGTACTACGAATTTTTTAAGCCGCTCAAAATGTGATTAATAATGTATATAAAAAATGTGTCTTGTTTCACATGTATTGTGTTATTTATTTACCAACATTTACTTGGAATATTCTGATAATGTTGTTTATGAAAATAGGGCTTTTCAAATTCTTCTTAGAAAAATGCAAGTATGCAACATTATAATTAATACTCAAATTTAATATTCAATAAACTTTAATTTGTACGTTATTCGAGATAGTAAAGACGAAATTTTCCTTCAGTTAAAAAAAATTTTTTTTTCAATATTAATCATTATTAATATAAAAATAGGTAAATATTTTTTTTTACAAAACACTTGAGTTTGCGAATGTTAATTTTGAATTCTAAATTTCTCGATCTTAAATTTGAAATTAATTTGACAGCTACAATTAAACTTAAATTTTTTAACTTTTATTTTATTTATTTATTTTTTTAATAAAAAAGACGATAAAAAACTTATATTAAAAATAAAAAGACGTATATCATAGTAGATGATACTGAAAAAAAAACAATTTTTTTCAAAATGTAGAAAATCATCAACAATCTGCATCAATTTATTATAATTACAAAGAATGGAGGTATTATCATGTTCTTTAGAATTTCAAAAAGCTACATGAAAACGCTATTTTTCGAAATAGCTACGTTTGAAATGTCGATAAATTTTTCTGATTCGCAAGTAATTAAAGCTTCCTTCACCGCACATTGTGTGAAATACTGCTTATCACGAAATTATACCACTAACAGAACAATGAAGAAATCAAGACATGTAAAATGTAACGATAGAGATATTTTTTCATCATCTTTTGCAGCTTAAAATATTTCATTCAAAAAAACTGTCAAGTTACACGATTGATGTTTGCAAAAAACGATTACAAAAAAAGTTGCTATTTTAGAGCATGAAAATATGAAAACCTAGACATTTTTAGTGGACAAAATTTTGTCAAAAGAAGTATTTATAGTTTATTCATCGAAAATACTGTTTTTCAAAAAAATGCGAAAATCCATATCTAATATGGATATCAACAAAAATTCGGTAAATAAACAAATATAACCGTTAATTAAATAAAGTATGTAATGTAATAGCTGTTACTATATCTGACGAAAATGTTAATCATAATTGAATCAATTAATTATTTAAAAACAATTTGTCATTCATTATTCACAATAAATACGAATAAAGAAATCAAAAATTTTTGAATTTCATCGACTTTTGAATTTTCTCTTTATATTCCAAATAAACTTCAGAGAAATATTTTATATTCATAACTGTAATATACAGTTAATCAGCGAAATAAAAAAATTGAAAAACATGTTTACCTTTGCATTGGTTTGTTTTAATAACTTTACTTCAATAAACTTGATGTAGGAGCTGGTGCAAGTGCAGTTAGGTATAATTAATTCAAGCGGTATTGCAAATAATTAATAGGTTCCTTACAATCTTGGTAAGTGATCGAATAATTCCGTTCCCGCCAACTTTTACAGACGCAGGTGTGAAATATGTAACGAACTTATCGAGGTGAATTGAATTCCCGCAGAGACCATTGGGTATAGACTTTGTCACCTGTAAATGTCCAGTGTTCATAAATTATGCACCGCTCGTTTTAAATTCACCCCATTTTTCATCCTGCGCGACTTTCTACTGTGTTAATGAACTTTTGTTCATAATTTAGACACATTTTTTTAGATATAATCGTGTCTCGATTTATCATACTAAGGATATTGTCAAAATTTGCCTAAAATAACCATTAAAAAATCTATTTTTTAAATTTTTATTTGTGCTTATTTCATTTGTTTTTTCATTTTTGAAATAATGGTTTTTTTAACTATAATTACTTCGCCTAGTTATTTTTTTTATTTATTGATGATAAAATTTCTGGTTAAATTCATTTAATTGCTCCTTTGGTTTTAATTTTTTTTTCAAATACATCGATTTCGTGAATTAAATTTTAACTTAATGCAAATACTGATTAAATCATCAATTTCCAGTTTTTTAATTTCAACTTCTCAAGGAAGTGTTAGTTTTTCTGATTTTGTGTGTGTGTAAAAATAGATCAATTTTTTGACTTGTGAGGAAAGAATTTTTCTTTCAGTCATGAAGAAAAGAGTGAAGAAAATGTTCACCTAACTCATTTTTTAAAGAAGCATTTTAATAAACTTGAAAATTTCACCACAAAATATAAGATTTATATTTGAGAGTTTTTGAGATTTATCCTTCTTATGACTATCAAAAGTAAATACAATTTTCTAAAATTTCTTATATTATTTATATTTCTAATGATTTAAAAAGTTAATTTCATAATCTACAAACAAGGGAATCTATAAGAATTTTCAAAAGATTTGGTAGAAGTTTTCGAAATTTTATATAATTATAACAGAAAACCCAAAGCAAACAAAAATTTAAAAATTCTGAAACTTTCTTCCGAATATTTGATAACTTTTTGTGAATCCGAAAAATTCCAGATCGGTGTCAAAAAAATTTTTACCACAAACACGACGAATCAGACATTTATGTGGAAAAATGCAAAAAATTACAGTTATTAAAAATATACCATGTGAAAAAAATTTCGATACGATATAAATATATATATTATTGCAATTTTCTTGACTTTTTCAAGCATTAGCATAAACAGTATAAAGTGAAGTTAATTTTCATGAAAATTTTAAGTAATATACCCATTACCGATTCCATGTAGTTAAGCAAAATGTTTATTACTATTTTTTTTTATTTTTGAATATGTATATACAATCGTATTTTTACAGTATACACAAAAATAGAATACCCAACGATGTCTGTAGCAAAAGTGACATTCAAAAAAAAAATTCTACGATGTACTTCAAAACTTTGTTATCCACTACTGAACCCCTAAAAATTCGTCGAAAATTACGAGTTTTCTTGAACTGAAGAACCAATTTAGTTGATTTTAGCTAACATTTGGTGTGTTACTTGACCGACCAAATATCAAGTTTGCTCAAATAACATTTTATTTCGGACTAACAAATTCAAGTTAGCGAGAACGTAAATTTTTTAGACTAAAACAAAATTTGTTGACGTCGAATCAAATTTGTTTCTCTTGGCTGAAAATTTATGATTGGGGGATCACTTTTCCCAAAGAACTTTTTTCCCAAAGTCCCGAAAGTAGCTTTCTTCCAAAAGTTTAATTGTTAAGCTAGCACACTACTTATTATTTTCAACAATATTTGAGCGATTAATTTCTGTTTTTTTTTATCGTAATAGTGGAAATAAATGGTAATTAATGTTGATCGATCAGAAAAACCTTAAATTGGACAGTTCGTCTCCTCTAGGTGTGTGCTGGCTTAATTGTTAAGCTAGCACACTACCTGTTATTTTCCACAATATTTGAGTGATTAATTTATATTTTTTTTGGTCGTTATGGTGGTAACAAACAGTAATTATTGTTGATACACCGAAAAAACTTGAATTAGACAGTTCCGATAGATTTTCCAGTAAAAAACTCTACAATTGGTGAAAAAACGCGAAAATTGGTCATAAAATTTGCAATTTTCGAGATTTTTGCCTGATTTATGGAACTTAAGCTTCTGAGCCCAGCAAGAGCTTAAGTTCAAAAATTTAGAACTATGCGACAAAAAAGAGTTGGATTTTCTGGTAAAAAACTCTACGATTGGTGAAAAAACGCGAAAATTAGCCATAAGATTTGCAATTTTTAGGATTTTTGGAACTTAAGCTTCTGAGACCGGCAGGAGCTTAAGTTCCAAAACTGAGAACTGTGCGACCAAAAAAAGTTAAATTTTCCGGTGAAAAACTCTAAAATTGGTGAAAAAACGCGAAAATTGGCCATGAAATTTGCAATTTTTTAGATTTTCAGCTGAGTTTTAGAACTTAAGCTTCTGAGCCCAGCAGGAGCTTAAGTTCCAAAATTCAGAAGTGTGCGACCAAAAAAAGTTAGATTTTCCGGTGAAAAACTCTAAAATTGGTGAAAAAACGCGAAAATTGGCCATGAAATTTGCAATTTTTTAGATTTTTGGCTGATTTTTGGAACTTATGCTTCTGAGCCCGGAAGGAGCTTAAGTTCCAAAATTCAGAACTCTATAGTTGAATTTCATGGGTAATTTCAATAACCCATAAGTGTGTGGTAGCTTATTTGTTAAGCTAGCACACTACTTGTTATTTCCCACAATATTCGAGCGATCAATTTCTTTTTTTTCGGTCGTTCTGTCGCAATGGTGGTAATAAATGGTAAATGATGTTGATTTACCGGAAAAACCTTAAATCAGACAGTTCCTCTCCTCTGAGTGTGTGCTAGCTTAATTGTTAAGCTAGCACACTACTAGTTATTTTCCACAATATTTGAGCGATTTTTTTTTTTTTTTGGTAAATTACAAGTGCTCAATTATCTCCTTTTTATTTCTGCATTTTTATTTGTATGTGCTACACTTGAGGTGCTACCTTAACACGTCTAAATATTTGGTTGGTCAAATAACGACCAAAAGTTTGTTTGACCCAACCCAATCGGTTTTCCAGTGTGGACGTTCGGACTAAAAAGCCCTGAAAACCGTAGCGGAATAAAATTTGCGATGTATGCAGAGCTGGAACCGCGAACGCGATAATTGATGTGGTTAATGAGGACACGCATGGGGGTTTCGTGGTTCGTGAAAAAGAGGTAACGATGAAAGATTAATGAAGGAGCCGTGCAAAGCATAGGAAGATCGCGCCTCACGCGGCCAGCGTGGAAGGGACCTTGACTTTTAATTGAGCGAGTGTGCAAAAGAATAGGATAGGAAGACCCTTTACTCACGACGCTGAGCCCGGAAACGCTTATAATTAGTTATAGTAGCTGCCCTAACAGCGGCACTCTGCAAGAGTGCCTTTCATTGCTGTTCGCGCACCAGCGCCAGCGTCGCTCGTGTACCGTCCAATCGCGAGATCGCCACTGCAAAACTCGCAAAGTGGAAAAAGTTTCAACTCGTCACTTTTTTTGATCCAGATTTTCAAGTCTACACTGAAAGAAATCAACGCCAGTAAAATGTATACCGAAAAAAGGATTGGCTGTTTCAACACAACTTGACATAACGAATATTTTAGGTCGCAGTAGCTTTTTTTTTGTTCCTCCAGTAAATCTTTTTTGTCATTGAAGTACAATCATTATGCATAAAATTCCTTTGCACAGTAATTGTAGCAAAAAAGGTTTGTTGAGGCAACAAAAAAGAAGTTACTTCTGCAAAAAATTCGTTCCGTCAAGTTGTGTTGTAAAAGCAATAAGAATTTCAGAATTTAACAAAAATCTCTAATTCAAGAAAATGTTGATGAATCCTGTGAATTATGAAAAGCCTAAACAATTAGCTAAGTATCGCATTTTCTTGTGGATATTTTTCAATATTTCATTGATCTAGAATTTTTACTATTCCTTTATTTTCCACCACTATACTAGTAAAACGTGTCTCTGTTGATACAAATATTTTCACGAAAACAGTCATAAGTCTGTCGTTATGAAATCGCACAAATCTGTATCTTTCGCGATTCGTTGACCGCACGAAAAAAACTCTCGTCGCTCAATATTTAATTACCCTTTGTCAGCATCAAAGTGACGAACGTTGATGAATAAAATTGTCGAGCCGCGCGGTTTTTCGCCAGTTTTACAACCACTGTTTTTTACCGAACGAAAAAGGTCGGTTGCTGTAAATTAATTTGTCACTCATTGTTTTTCAATAAACATATCAACCGTGTCTGACGAGGGACGTTTTCACGTCTGATGATTCAACGAACTTTTTTAATTTTAGAGAGAATCAAATTATTGGTTTTCATGAACACTTGGTTGTATGTGTTATTCTAAATTTGAATTATTTTGAAAATGGTGTTGGTCGTTATTGAATCAACGTGATGATGTGTCGGAGCAATAAATTTGTTAGCATTGAATAATTATAATTATGATGAACCCTCTGGGACGTTTGTTGAGGTAAATGATTAATAGGAATAATTTATGCTTGACATTGGTTTGGTTGGTCGCTGAATCTGTTATAAATAATTCAATGAAGTATTGGATTATGAATAGGTAATTATCTGAATAGAAACTTGATTAATTGGGAATTGGGTATTTCATTTATTTCATTGTTATCATCATTTATGTATGTAGTTTTGTGTAGTTTTTACAGTTGTTATATTTTTTTTTATATTTTGATGCTACTTCTTTTGTCTCTTTTTTGTAGTTGTTTCAATTAGTATAGTACTTCTATAAATTATTGTAAATAAAAAATTGTTGAAAAATTTTTAATTATTTAGAATGGGAATCTCGAGTAAACAGTATTCAACATTTTGTAATCGAAGTTATCATCCTGCACGAGGATGATATTAGAGCCACTTTCACGGAGACTGAAGAGTTGTGGGTTCTTCTAAAAGGTTAGCAACTCAGGTCATCGTTCAATGACCTCATACTCAACGCTTTCAGCGAAAACTCGGAAAGTTTTGAAATCCAAAAAACAAATTGGGCTTTGAAAAATACGCTGTTGAATGTTACTGTTTAAAAATGAAATGTCAAAATTTTTGTGAACGTGTGAAATGTCTTAAAAATGATGTCTTAATTTTTAAAGACATTTAGAATGCCTAATATTATTTGACATTGAAAGGTTCAATAATAAGATGTTGTTTAAAAATAATAATAATTGTACGTAACAGTCAAAGTGCGTTAAAAATTAGATACAAAGAAATATCATGAGATGTTAGAATAATTTGACATTGAAGTGTTTAAACAATGTAATGTCTTTATTTTTAAGACATTTAACATGCCTTAAAAATGGTTTAAACGTCTTGAAAATTATCTACCTGAATTGTTAAAAATATTAAAAATACTCAACTAGTTTCGTCTTCAAAGTATCTGAAAAACAAGATGTCTCAATTTTTAAGATATTGAAGTAAAATGCCTTTAAAATTAATTTATTTTATTTAAGAATTTGATTAGTTTTAAATTGTGTAAGACATTCAATTGTCTCTACAATAAAAATCTGAATTTGAAAGGACTTTTGAAAGCTGAAGTTGTCAAAAAAAAGAATGGCCAGAAAAAACATTTTGTTTGAGATGAAAATTTTTTGAGATTTTTCTGTTGCAATAGATTTAAAAAATTGTTTTTCGTACTATTTTAAAAATGTTCTGAAAAATTTCCGATTTTTAATGCTTCTTGGAACTTTGAATTATTTCTAAAAGTATTAAAATATCCACGAAATTTCAGAACTTCATCTCTGACAGGAAATCTGTTATAAAGTTAATTATTATTTAATTATATTCACGTCAGATCAAGAATATTTTCCATAAACGACCGTACTTATTTTCATCTCGTTATTAAATTAAAAGCTATATTCACAAAATTTCCGAACTGTACCTCTGTTTTCAAATCCGTAATAAAGTTCATGAATTTTTAATTACTCTTCGTCTAATTTTAAACGTATTTTTACAATAATTCTCATTCATTTATAACCTCGTCCGGTGGCTTAATTACTCAGCTCAGTTGAATGAATTATCTTATTTAATTGAAATAGCTCAAATTTTATTTCAGTGACCGGAAAAAATATGTACGAAGAATTTTCGGTGCAATCTTTTTGAGCTTTGCTGATTCTTGAAATTCTGACGTCAACGAGACAAATTTTCTGCGTGAATCAATATCAGTAAATGAAATTAAAATGGTCATTAAAAAATTTTAATTACGACAAAATAAATGTATGAAATGAGTGATTATAATTTTATTTTTATAATTTGTTTGATTTTTGAATTATTTACAATAATGACTTGTTTTAAAGTTATTTTCAATAATCGTACGGTATTATTTTATGAAAAAATATTAATTAAAAATTATTGAATTTAATTAGTAATTTTCCACTAATTTAATCTGAGAGATATTGAAAAAAATGAACGAATAATTTTTTTCCTGGTTAAAATTTCTTCGAAAATTTTCCCTATATCCACGCCACTGTCGATTGCACTCGAACTCGTTTATCAATTCATTACCTGAAGTGGAGACGGAGCAATTAAAAAAAGTTTCGAGAGCTCGAGTTTTTCGCAAGCTCGCGCTTTCTTTGCCGGAGTCGCGCTTTTCTCGGCTGGAAAAATTTCGTTTCGTTTTCGCATGCGGTATCAGCAAATATTGAAATGCCGAGCGCGGTTATTACGGAAAATAGGGCCGCGCGCAGAGTAAAAGGCACGCAAATGCGTGCCACGTCGAACGAAAATCTGACGAAACAATGTGCGAAAATAACCAGCTCCTCTACGAATGTCGAAAACTGAGCAGTTCGCAATTCATGGTGAACGTTGAGGAATTTTCAATATTTTCCGGAATTTTCCGCGATAAAAGTGCAGCCTTTACGCGGGGTTTTCCAAGTTGGGAAATTTGAAGTGATGAGGTTTTCTGGATTTTTTATGAAGGCGATTCTCCTTGGTACTCCGTAATCTCGAATAATTGCATATTTCGAAATTTTGCTCTCAAAAAAATACGAAAAATACATAATTAAAAAAAAAAGCCAAGTGAGAATTTGAACCTAGGATCTTAAAATAGTACGTCATGAATTTTACCACTGAGCTACTTCCGACGCTTTTTTGATATTTTAACGCAAAAATTAAGTTTAAACAATCTATTTAAAAAATTGTGACAATATTTGTATTATTGATGAAAGATCTTCACAATGTATTCAAGAACACAAAAAAAATGTTTTGTAAAGTCCCAAGTTTTTCGCTATCTAAGAAAATTTCTAAGAAACCTATAAATTTTAATAACTGCCACTAATTGATATAATAATTAAAGAAAAATATAGGTTTTATTCTGATTTAAACAATTTTTTGTATTTTTTTGAAAAAATAAAAACTTTTAACTAACTTTTGGAAACATGAAACTCGTTTTTCCAGTTAAAAACAGTTAAAAAATTTTTTTTTGAATCGATTCGAAAAACTAAACTTTTTTAATATATTTTTTTCTTATGTAAAAAAATCATTCGAAACCAGAATCTTTCAATAATTGAATGTCGAGTACTCTACTTTTGAGCTACTTAAAAATGTAAATTTTTTTAATACAGAGAAAAAATTAGGATAGTAAAATCAATTGAAAGGTAATCGAAATTAAATCAATTGAATGATATTTTACAGAATATACGTATTTTAAATGCAAGATCTTTACATATATCCAGGAAAAGAAAATCATTTTTTTTAATGATGTGAATAATGTTTTAATGCCAATATTTTTTCTGATCATTTTATCGTACTATTATCTGCAGTAATGATAAAAAACAACAAAATTTTATATTTAATTAAAAAAAAAAAAAATTTTAATCTTGTAAAAGTAAGCAGCAACTTTCAAAAGCTTTTTCCCTGTAGAATCCATATTTTCATACTTTCTCGTAAAACACGTTTATCCTCACAAAGTGCAATTTTTCCTGAACTTTCTCTGGAATCATTAAAACATCATTGATTTTTTATATTTCTTCGTTATTATAGCAATTTTATATACACTCAAGAATCGTTTCAGTGTCTCAGCAAACTTTTTAACCGCAATAAATAAGAGTAACAAACGAAATAATGACGATAGGAAAAAGTGGCTGCGGCACAATCGAGAAAAGAGAAAATTAAACGTCAGTTCCGCGACAAAACGCAACATTTATCTTCAGAATATGAATAAATTCAAATTCCCTTGTAATCGTTGTTTCAATTGCGAATTTTTCATTTTACCCCGAAAATCCGACGGTTCTCATATTTTTCTTCCATTTTCTTTCCAACTTTTTGAATAATCTTGAGTGTTAGGCGAATTTCCCGTCATTGAAAAATTAATTATTCCGAAACTCAGCGTAGTGTTTGAAGGAATCGATTTTTTAATTGAAACTGAAGAACGTTTTCGTTAGAGAAGATTCAATGTAAATTGAATTTGTGATCCTTGGGATTGAATTACAAATTAAATGGTGAATTAGAATGTAAATTAAATTTATCTTAGGCGATTTTATGTTCCACTTGCATGGTATTCACCGTCGGTGCTTCTCCTAATGACGAGCAAATACTCGGAATTAAAACTAGATCGAATGCACTCAAGATTATGAAATGTCAAAAAACTTTGTTAAATTCAAACATAGTTGTTGTGACTTTTTAATTTTTTATTAATTTTCTAAATCTACAATTTTCAAATAAATTCTGACAAAGATGTACAGTAATAAATAGTATTTATTATATGTTATACATATTATAAATATTGTAGTATTAAAGATAGTCCCATAATTTATAATAGTCCATAAAAGGTAGCAATGTTATAAAAATTAATTCTTACAAATATTTTTAAATATTTATTACCCTTTCGATAACTTAATAAATGAATGAATATTTTGGTAAATGTATCGATATATTACAATAGTACACGAAAAAAAATATCTGCAAAAAAAAGTGCTGTTTCAACACAACTTGACAAGGCGAATTTTTTTTGCCAGAGCACATTTACTATGCAAAAGAATTTTGTGCATAATAATTGTGCTTTTGCAAGAAATGAATTTATTGGGCAACAAAATAATAAGCTACTGCTGCCAAAAAAATTCGTTCTGTCAAGTTGTGTTGAAGCAGTATATCTTTTCTTTTTTTTTTTCGGTGTACTTAACAATAAAAGCAATGTATACAGTAATATTACATAGTATTTTGTATTTACAGTATAAAGTAAGTACGGTTAGGTACTTTATTATTATTTTTAGCGATGCAAAAAAACAGCATTGCATTCTAGACAGCTGTAAATAAATCTATCCTAATAATATCAGAAAACCTTTAAATTTGGAAAAATACTGAAAAAGTATAAAACACAAGAAAAACATAGTTAGAAAAAATCTCAGTAATTTGAAAACCTTAAATATTAAATTTTATTAATTAGATCTATGAAAAATGTGAGACACTGGGCCTCAAAAGTTGTATAACTTTGTAACCCCAAAGTTCTAAACATTCAAAGTTTTACTTTAGTGAGTAACTAGATCGTCAAAGATTTAAAATTATCAAAGCCTAAAACACGCATTTTTTTTCTGAAAACCCCACTTGGAAATTTTTTCCACACTGAGAGAAAAATCTAGTACTTTATACTAAAAAATATAGTAGTGGGGGATCGAGATGAAATTTTATAAACTTTATTATGTATAGTATTGTATTATTTAAAATATTCGTATTGTAATGGAAATTTTTAATATTTATAAATTAATAATAATTACTACTTATAATTATTAATTATTATGTTATTTTCATTTATTATTTCTGTTTATTACTATTAATAATTAAACATTACTATTGAATACTTATACTTTAATTATATAACTCAATTATTGAATCTAATAAATAATAAAATTGACATACAGTATAGTAGTTGTAGTTATTTCTAGCGAAACTCATATGTGAATAGTAATACTTATGAAAAAATGTAGAAATTATGATCATGTAAAGTAATTTCCTATATCTTGTATTTTAGGAACTGTTATTTACTAAAGTAAAAAACATAATGTGTTTAGTATTTTTCACTATATATCAACTTATAATTGCGATTTTTGACGTTTTACTATACTGCATGGTAAAAATAAATATATTTATTCAACTCCCGCAAGGAATATGTAATTTCGGACCCCTGCTGAGAGTTAGAGAAATGATGAATCACTTGACTGTTGACGTGAAAGTTCTTTTCTTATGCTAAATCGTGGGAGAAGAACGTACTTCTCTCACGCTGTGATCAGCTGTGTCGATACAACATGGCGGCCCTACGTATCGATGTGGGTGAAGCTGGTATAGCTGAATTTTCCTTCGTCACATTCAATTAATCCAATATGGCCGCCGCGGAGAATTTGAAATCCACGTATGTAACAAATGTAAATTTCATATT
>JAPYZL010042662.1:0-16273 GCA_030522825.1 Platygaster orseoliae
AGAAAAAACGTGTGAACGCATATTTATAGGTCTAGTGTGAAAGGACCGAGAATGTTCTAGAACATGATCACATATTTTCAAGTTTCGAGAATATTCTAGGAAAGTAAAGAAACTTCGAATTTTTTTTCTACGAACTTTTCCTACAACCTGATAAAAATAAAAAGGCCCCTAAAAATAACACTACTAAATCAAAAAATCAGTGAAATTCTAATCAGGTCCAGAATTTTCAGTTTTTATAAGTCAAAATAATAATTATTCTAACTTTAAAGGAATTTTTTCTGAAACTCAATTATAATACAATATAAAACCAAATATTTACTATAAGAAGACATACAATAAATTTCTTTTTTCAAATAGTATTTTATAAAAAAAAGACCTTTATTTACGAAAATTCTAAGGAACTGAAAACTTTGAACTATAGAAAGTTCTAAAAAATTGAGATAGGAATAATTAATAACTTACAATAATTATTTATGAAAGTACTAGAAAATCTTTCGAGTCGTAAAAATTTCGAAAAATACTAAAAGGTATTGCATTCTATAAAAGCATTGCGTTTTTTAAAAATCTGATAAATAGCATTAAAGTATATAAACATTATAAACGATAAATAATTTTATGAATACTGAAAAAAAAGATAATTCGAGGAATAAATAAAAAATATTTCAAATTAACGTAGACAGAATTATTCACAAAATCTATGAAATTATCGAAAATCCATCGATATTTGCATTCTAGAGCTTTGAATTTTAAGATTTGATGTTTTTAAAAATCTACATCAGAAATACGAGAAATCTTAACAAATTTTTAAAAGTACTTTGGATTCTTGTCAATACTGAAAAATTCGAGAAATACTAGAAATCTTTGTGTAAAGAAAATTTCCTTAACAAAATATAATTTAACAAAAAATAGACAAAAATGATATAAAAAAGAATAATCTTTAAAAATAACACTGCTCAATCAAAAAAAAAAAGAATTTTTTAATTGAATCCAGAATTTTTAGTTCTTGTAACTTAAATTGTAACAAATATTCTTACTTTAAAAAAAAATTTTTTTCTACTACTAATTATAATACAATATAGAGTCAACTATTTTCGATGAGAAAACTTGGAAAAAAAAATTTTTTTAACGTGATTTATTAAAAAAGACTGCATATGATGAAAATCATAAAAATCGGAAAATTTGAAAAGTTTTAAAAAATTTAGGCAGGAATTAATAAAAATACTATACAATTTTTTAAATCATGAAATTTCTGAAAAATACTTAAAGTTATTTCATTCTATAGAATTGCGTTTTTGAAAAATATGAAAAAATGGCATCAATGTATTAAAATACTAGAAAACGATAAAAAGTCTCATAAATACTGAAAAAAAGAAAAATTCAAGAAATGAATAGAATTCTTAAAATTAACTTAGACCAAATTATCCACTGAATCTAAGAAATTATCACGAATTTATTGATATTTGCATCATAAAGAATTGAATTTTAGAAATCGATATAAATGAAAATCCACTAAAATACAATAAATCTAAAAAAATACTCATTAATTCTCTGAATTCTCGTAAATCTGAAGAAATGCGAGAAATACTAGAAATCTTTATATGAAAAAAATGTTCTTAACAAAATATTATTTCACGAAAAATAGATAAAAATTATAATAAAAATAAAATAATCCTCAGAAATAACACTACCTTATAAAAGAATCAGTGAAATTCAAATCAAGTTCGGATTTTTCAGTTTTTATAACTCAAAATAACAATTATTCTGACTTCAGAAGAATTTTTTCTGAAATGAATATTTGACCATAAGTATACTATGTATAGCAAATCATTTGAAACCAATAAAAACAGTAAATTATTAATAATAAAGCCAACTGTAAATTTTCAATACTATAGCATTAAATACTTGAAATATGTGTACTAAGATTTATATAAAAATCCTAAAAAAGTTGATATATAGAAATCCATAAAAAATTCAGAAAATTTCTTGAGTTGTGAAAAAACACTGAAAGTCTAAAGAAGAAAGTCTCAAACTTTGTTACTAGAAAATCACAAAAATTGAATTCCATTACATTTAATACGAGCATGAAAAAATATGTACCTCTGGACTCCAAAAAAACTGAAAAATTCTACTCTCATGACCACGTTTTCAAGGATTAAAAATTACAAAATCCTGGAAATACGTATATATTTTTTCAAACCCCCCCCCCCCCCCCAGTAAATTTTTTCTGCCTACGCCTCAGAATAATACCAACACCTTTATAGCAGTTAGTTTCTAAATTTCATTACTTAATAAAATTCCAATACATTCCATTCACTTTTCACCAACTCCACCCTACTGTAAATAACCGACATCAAATTCCAAAACTTCCCCAATTCACCCCAAATTCCAAAAACGCAAGCTACCAAATTTCAACTCACATCGTCCTCGTCATTTAAAGCATCACTCGATATTTTCTGATGAACGTATGAACGAGTAATTAAATTCCATTGAAATTTCAATGTTTGACACGCATTTTAACGCATGAAATTTCGGACAGCGACGCCTCCGTCTTTCGCCAATCATCCACATTGGACATCTGCTCTGCAGAGTTTGAACCATATGGGCAACACAATCGTACATGGCATGCCCTGTATTTGTAATGTTGGAATGCGTACGGCTCCAATCAGGGACGATTACCAGTACAGCTCTGGAATCGGATTCCACAAGCTGCATACTAGGGCTACGACGTGGAACAAGGCCAGGAAGACGTGCAACGACGAAGGCGGCCATCTCGCTATCATTAATTCTTTGGCGGAGGCTCAGGTATTATAGAACGCGTTTCGAGAGCTCAACGGCGCGGATAAAATAAACGAGATATTTCTGTTATTGATCCAAGAGTGGATTTTTCATGACTAGAATGCTCGAGTTTTCCTAAGGAAAGTCCTAGAAGGAGGTAGAACAAAATTTTTGGGGCTGCTCTCTAAAACTGAAACTGTTTATTCAGTGACCCAGTAAACATTTTAGATCGTGATATCATGTACGTATACATTTGTTGCAGCAATAGCATGTCATCATATGACGTCATTATGACTTCATTATGACATCATGTCATGTCGTGATATCATAATGACTTCATTATGATGTCATGTCATGCCATGATATCATGATGACAGGCTATTGCTGCAACAAATGTATGCGTACATGATATCACGACGTGAATGTTTACTGGGGAATCTCATTTTTTTCACAGTGGATTTGATTGTTGATTTTTGGAATTTTATTAGTTTTTGAGCGTATATTTACTTATTCTAAAGTGGTCCGATCTGCAGTTCTACATTAGTGAATATTCATTGTTTCAGTTTTAGAGAGTGTTTTTCGAAACAATTTATATACTTGTTTCCTCCACAATTTTATAATTTTTTCAAGTTCGTATTATTCAATTTTTTTAATTTTGAAGTAATTGAGTTTGAGACATTCTTTTCTGATGATTTTAGTGTTTTTGCATAACTTGATAGATTTTGTAATTTTATTATGGATTTTTCTGTATATAAGCTTTCTAGAATTTCGATGCTCTAGGAATCAAAGCTGAATGTTTTTGAAGATTTCTGAGAAAAATATAGGTGAACAGATTTGATGCTATAGTATTGAAAATTACTTGTTGGTTATATTATTCATATTTTGTTCTTTACTATTGATTAATATATTTATTATGTTTGTTGCTTTAAAAACCTTTGACTATATATTGCATAGAGTCAAACATTCATGATTATAATAACATTTCAGAAAAAATTCCTCTCAAGTTGTAATAATTATTATTTCGAGTTACAAAAACTATAAATTCTGGACTTGTTTTGAATGTCACTGATTTTTTCAATTAGTGTTGTTATTTTTATGAACTTTTTTTATCATATTCACTATCGTCCATTTTTTGGGAAAAAATATTGTTGAAAAATTTTTTTCATATAAAAATTTCATATAAAAATGTTTCTCGCATTTTTTCAGTATTCACAAGAATCCAAAAGAATTTTTGGTATTTTTTTAGATTTCTAGTATTTTCGTAGATTTTGATATACATGTAAATCGTTGAAATTCAATGCTCTAGAAAGCAAATATCGATAGATTTTTGATAATTTCATAGATTTAGTTGATAATTCGGTCTACGTTAATTTAAAGAATTCTATGTATTCCGTGAATTTTCTTACTTTTTCAGTATTCATAAGATTTTTTATCGTTTTATAATATTTTCATTTTCATACATTGATGATAGAAGTGCAGATTTTTCAAAAAAGCAAATCTTTCATAGAATTCAATACCTTTTAGTATTTTTCATAAATTCTAGGACTCAAAAGGTTTTCTGGAATTTTCAGAAGTTCCTATCTAATTTTTTTAGAATTTACTCAATTTCAAAGTTTTTAGATTCTTAGAATTTTCGTATATTTCAGTCTTTTTTTTTAATCAATATTAAAAAAAAAATTTTCCCATGTTTTCTCATAGGAAATGTTTGGCTCTATATTTTATTATAATTAGTTTTCAGAAAAAATTCCTTTCAAGTAAGAATAAATTTTATTTTGAGTTGGAAAAACTAAAAATTCTGGACTTGATTTGAATTTCAATGATTTTTGATAAAGTAGTGATTTTTTGCGGATTTTTTTTTCATCATCATTTTCGTCTATTTTCCGTGAAACAATACTGTTAAGAAAATTTTCTTCGTATAAAGATTTCTAGTATTTCTCGCATTTTTTCAGTATTTACGAGAATCTAAAGGTTTTTTTGTATTTTTGTAAATTTAATATATTTTCGTTAATTTTTATATAAAGACTTTAAAAATTCGATACTCTAGAATGCAGTTATAAATTTATGATAATTTCATAAATTTGTTAATTTCAAGTATTCTATGCATTCCTTAAATTTTTTTTTAGTATTTATGAGATTTTTTACCCTTTTATAGTATTTTTATTCATTGATGCCATTTGTGCAGATTTTTTAAAAACGCAATTCTTCCGTAGAATTCAATAACTTTTAGTATTTTTTCAAAATTTTATAACTCGAAAGATTTTCTAGTATTTTCATGAACTCCTGTCTAAACTGTTTCGAACTTCATTTACAAATTTCAACGATTTCAGATTTTTAGAATTTTCGTAAATTTCATTTTTCTTCCATAAATCACTTTGTAAGAAAAAAAAATTTTCCTACGTTTTCTTTTAAGAAATATTTGGTTCTAGATTGTATAATAATTTAGTTTAAAAAAAAGTTCCTCTCAACGGAAAATAATTGTTATTTTTAGTTAGAAAAACAAAAAATTCTGGACTTGCTTTGAATTTCACTGATTTTATGATTTAGTAGTGTTATTTTTGGGGATTTTTTATCATTTTTGTCTATTTTTCGTGAAATAATATTGTTAAGAAAAGTCCCTTCATATGAGGAGTACTAGTATTTCTCGCATTTTTTCAGCATTTACGAAAATATAATGGATTGTCTTATATTTTTTTAGATTTATAGTATTTTCGTCGTTTTTTATATACATAAATTCTTCAATTCAATGCTGCAGAATGCAAATATCTATAGATATTTAATAATTTCGTAGATTTCGTGGATAATCCGGTCTATGTTAATTTCAAGTATTATATGTATCCCTTGAATGATTTTTTTTTATTTATAAGATTTTTTTCGTTTTCTCGTTTTTTTATACATGATATGCCAAATGTGCAGATTTTTTAAAAACGAAATTTTTTCATAAAATTCAAAAAGTATTAGTATTTTTCAGAAATTCTATGACTCGAAATATTTTCTGGTATTTTCATGAATTCCCATCTAAATTTTTCAAAATTTCATTTCCGATCTTCAAAGGTTTCAGATTCTTAGAATTTTCGTAAATTTCATTCTTATTTTATAAATCACTATTAAAAAAAAAATTTTCTCACGTTTTCTTACAGAAAATGTTTGGCTCTATATTGTATTATAATTTAGTTTCAGAAAAAAGTCAGCATAATTCTTATATTAACTTTAAAATACTAAAAATTCTAGACTCGTTGTGAATTTCACTGTTTATTTTGTTTTGTTTTTTTCCTTATCTAAGGCTATTTATTTTTCTTTCTAAATGTTTAATGATAGAATCGAAATAACATACTACTTAAATTTGAAACCCTTTCACTTTACCCAACGACATCGTTGAGATCTTGAACAACTCGTTCAAATTCTTTCGGGAAGTTAATCGAAGGTCGATTTTATCAAAAATCTATGAAATCACTGCAATAACATCCAACTCACGAGAAAAAACACTTCCTTTTATCCCCTGCACTCGCTCTGAGTTTCTGGAAAACAAAATTGCTTTTCTGTTCCTACCTTGAACCTAATCGTTTACTGTGAATTTCAAGGTAACTGCAGTTTGAAACCTAAATTGAAATTTTTTATTTTGATTCCAAAATCCATTATGCATTAAAAAACCTTATTTAATGTACACAATGATTCTCAGAATATTAAATGATATATTTTTAATATAAAAAGTTATCAATTAAATTATTAATAACTATATACTCAAATATTAACTTAAACTCCAAAAAAATACCAGAAAAAAACCAAAACCATACATCAATATATTATAACATTGCATTCGCATACTGAATAAGTCATTTAAAAATGATTGAATGAAGGTTTCTTACTTTCCTGAATAACTAAAGTAGTAACTAATGTATTTTAAATAATATCTAGAACATATACTGCCAAAAAACCATCTTGCCCTGAAATCCTCTTTTCCTAAGAATCCCTTCAACACATCTCCCAGTAACACAATACAACTCGATGCTCTGGTTGGAAGCAACGTGAGCATTGGGAAGTCGGAAATAAAATGGAGTATATAAAAAACGATAAGCCTCGGGGGAAAAAGCTCATAAATATATTTGAATAAATGGATCTCGTGCCAAAGGTGCTGATGAAAATCTTCAACCGTTCGGGGCCGGTTATGGGAGCCTCGTACCCAGACATGGCTTACTTGGGAATTCACGACTTGTACCAGGAAGGCGAGTGGGTGACGATTTTTGGGGATTCGCTTTATAAGACCGGGTACGCGCAGTGGAGCGACAAGTGGGGTGGTCAACCAGATAACGGAAGCGGGAAACAGAATTGCGGCGTGATCCTGAGAGACGGCGACCTCGACGACGTCGCCTGCGACGTGCCGTTCGGCTTTTTCTGCGAGATACCAGCTGTTCAGCATTTGCAGTGATTCGACCCGCTATTGCACTTGAATGTACACGCCACGAATATTGAGCCAATTACGTATTCCTCGAGTTGTATGTATATGTAAGTGTATGTTTCTTTGCTGGCGACGAAGAAATTATTGACATGTGTTTTTTACTGGAATAAAAGCGAGTTGGGTTGGTGTATGGGGTTTTTATTCAGCCTTAGAAAAAAAAGCCCTGCGCACACTTGGGATGCGTGGCGAGGCATTTTGCTGCTTACATCGTTTACATGCAATTAAATTCGAGCGTATTTATTTTTTTGGGGATTGGGATCTAGGATTTCAGGTTTTTTAAGTTCTTGAGAAAAAAGTGGGTGTATATTTTGGGAATTTATTGCAAAATTTCTAGAATTTTTTGTTATTTGTCATGTTTACAGGGATTCTTCAGTATTATTATAGAAATTTATTTTATTTTCCTACTTTTTTGGGGGATTTTTCAAGTTTTGTAGCGTTAAAAAGTAGCATTTTGTTAGATACCTCTACATATAAATGATTATAATTGGGAAGTTACATAGAAAAAAAAAATCGAATTTGGCCACATATGTATCAGACGTTGATGTATGTATCACATATGTATCAGACGTTGCCACATATGTATCACTCTTGCAAATACACCGTATCCAGGTATAAGCGCTGAAGACTACTTTTTAAAGCTTTATGAGGGTTACAGGCTGGAGAAACCACAATATGCTACGGATAGAGTGTGAGTAGAATGAAAATGTTTAACTTACATTTTCTCCTTTTCAGTTGGCAGTAATAAATACTTTCAATTTCAGATACGAAATAATGTTTCAATGTTGGAGAGAGAATTCAGTAATGAGGCCAACTTTTACCATGCTTGTTGAAAGCATTGGCTTTTTGATGAATTGTCATCTTAGTTTGGTATGTACATAGTTTTTGAGTTTTTTTTTGGGAAGCTTTAATTAATAACTATTAATGGATAAAAATTTCAATAGAACTTTTTTTCAGCATCACCCAGAGAGCAACGTAGCCTGATATACATGAACAGGAGTAAAAAACTGATAGCTCTTATAATGTGCTTATTTTATACATTGGCCGATGTGAGATAATTTTCTGTGCATAGTTTATTAAAGGATGTTCATCAACGATATTCGGCGAGTGGGTAGGGAGGGAGGGGGGGGGGAGTAGGGGGTTTTCTATGCAGATTTTTAGTTTCTCTTAGTCTTTTCACAATTTGACTGATGTTTTGGTAATTTTATAAAAACGATTTAAATGATTTTTTTACTTAGAATAAAGACGAGTTGAGTGAGTATATGGGATTTTTATTCAGCCCTGAAAATAAATGGAGAGATCTAGATATTTCGATCTAGGATTTCAGGTTTTTTGAGTTCTAGCAAAAATGATGGGTATATATTTTGGGAATTTGTTGCAAAATTTCTAGCATTTTTTGTTATTTGTCGTGTTGACAGGTATTCTTCAGTAGTTTTATAGATTTTATATTACTTTCGCAATATTTTTTTTGGCTTTTTCAAGTTTTGTGGCGTTGGAAAGTATTTCATAAATTTTTAGTATTTTGTTGGATACCCTTATAAATAACTATAATTTTATGCTATCGTGTTGAAAGTTTCAAAGATGTCCAATAAATAAATTTATGTTTATAATATTTTCTATGCAGACTTTTAGTTTTTTTTAGTGTTTTCACAATTTGAATGATTTCCTAGTGATTCCTTAAAAAACGAAAAAATTATTGAAATGGTTTTTTTACTCGGAATAAAGACGAGTTGAGTGGATATATGGGATTTTTATTCAGCCCTGAAAAGTAATGGAGAGATCTAGATATTGTGGTCTAGGATTTCAGGTTTTTTGAATTCTTGAGAAAATGATTAGTGTACAATTTGGGAATGGATTTCATTTTTGGCATTTTTTGTTATTTTTCATGTTTATAGGACTTTTTCAGTAATTTTATAAGATTTTAGTAAAATTACATTTATATAGATTATTCATGTGTTTGTAGTTTTTTTGTATTTGCTTACATTTTTGGAGATTTTTCAAGTTTTCTATCTTTCACAAGTATTTTCATAAATTTTTAGTATTTTGTTCGATATTTCTATAAATGATTATAATTTGATGCTATGATATTAAAAATTTTAAAGATGTTGAGTCAATAAATTGGTTTTGAATACAGTATATTGTACAGATATTTTAAGTTGTTTTTCTTTTTTTCAATTTTTCTCAATTTGAATAATTTCCTAATGATTCAATCTTTGTCTACATTAATTTAGAGAACTGCATGCTCTAGAATTCCAGGTTTTTCAAATTATTTCGAAAGTGATGTCCACATTTTGAAAATTATTCGATTACAAGTATTTCTCGTATTCTTTACTTTTCATCATATTTACAGGGATTCTTTTGTGTTTCTATAGATTTTGAGTATTTCGTAAATTGTTTCGTGGTTTTTTAGAACTCGTTGCACTAACAACAAATTTTTAGTAATTTTATAGTTTTAGTCAAATTGAATTCATATAGATTTTTCATCTTTTCAAAATTTCTTGTATTATCGTACTTTTTTAGGATTTTTAAAGTTTTGACAAGCATTTTTATAGATTTCTAGTATTTTGTTGGATAATTTTATAAAGTATCATAATTTCATGCTATCGTATTCAAAATTTCAAAGATGCTGAGCTAAGAAATCAATTCTGAAATATAGTATCTTCTATACAGTTTTTTTTGTGTTTTCCCAATTAAAATAATTTTTGGTAATTTTATGTATGTTCATATAATTTTGGGAATTTTATGCTCTTAGATTCCAGTTTTTTTAATTTTTAAGAAAATTATATCTACATTTTTGAAATTACTTTATTACTAGTATTTCACGCATTTTTAACTATCCATAAGTTTTCAATAATTCTTCAGTTATGAATAGATTTTGAGTCCTTTTTTAATTGCTTTATTCATTCATAGAATTCGTTACTCTTTAATTAAAATTTCTAATAATTTTCAGTAATATTATTAATTTCTAGTAAAATTTCATCCATATACATTTTTCGTGTTTTATAGATTTATCGTATTTTCGTATCCTTTTTGTAAGAGAGTTTGTAATTTTTATACATATCGCAGAAATCCTCTACATCAAATCAAAACAACTTCAATATTTCTGTATCCTTGTACGCGTCGAGTAATATTGGTTTATTCGTTACGTTGACATTAGATCATACTAAAAGATTACATACAAGATCAAAGCCCAACTCAAAGTTAGTGAACTGCAAAATGAAATTTACTTTTGAAGTGAAAACAGCTTTTGACATTCTGAAAACATCCCTAACTATATGTGTGTCTATTGAATGAAAAGCTCTGTCCTTTCAGCAAAATTTCTATGTTGACCTGAATCTCAGAGAGTATATTTTACGGATACTTCCAGTAGTGAAATCAAAAATTTAAATTATTTTCAATGTTTATACATAATTACTTTCAATTTTAAGAAATATTTCAGTTTTTTGTTTAATTTTTTCTTTGTTAGAATTGTATACATGAATTATACTTTTATACATTTCAATGTTATACTGGATTCCAAAAAGTATATTTTACGAATACTTTCAGTGGTAGAATTCAAAATGTTAAGTTTTTTAAATGTTTATTAGAAATTTCTTATAATTTATTATTTCTTTCATTTATTTTTTATTCATTTCAATTATTTTTATGATTAGGATATTTTTCATTGATTTTTTCATTTGTTTTTATTTTTCAATAATCACTTAATGTTCTCTTTAATACATAAATAATTCCTTTTTACAAAATTTCAATGTTGTACTGAATCTCAAAAAGTATATGCTATGAATACTTCCAGTAGTAAATCCAAAAATTTCAGTTATTTTCAATGTTTAAGCATAATTTCCTTCAATATGAATAAATATTTTAGTTGTTTGTTTAATTTTTTCTTTGTTAGGATTGTATACAAGAATTAACTTTCATACATTTTAATGTTATATTGGTTCCGAAAAGTATATTTTACGAATAATTTCAGAGGTTAAATTAAAAAGTTAAGTTATTTTGAATGTTAATTAGTAATTTGTTATAATTTATTATTATTTCTTTCATTTAATTTGTATTCATTTTAATTACGTTTATGACGAGAAAATTTTTTATTGATTTTTTTATTTTATTTTTATTTTTCGACAATCATTTTATTGTCTCTTTCATACATGAATTCTTCCTTTATACTAAATGTCAATGTTGTATTGAATCTCAAAAAGTATATTTTACGAATAATTTCAGTAGTTAACTCCAAAAAGTTCAATTATTTTGAATGTTTATTAGTAATTTCGTATAATTTAACAGTTCTTTCTTTTTATTTATCATTATTAAATATTTTCATAATTAGCGAACTTTTCATTCATTTTTTTATTTGTTTTCTTTTTTTAAATAATCATTTTATTGTGTCTATGATACATAAATTATTGCTTTATACAAAATTTCAATGTTGACCTGAATCTTAAAAAAAATATTTTACGAATGCTTTCAGTAGTGGAATCCAAAAATTTCAGTTATTTTCAATATATTTTAATCATTTCTTTCAACTTGAGTAATTTTTTTTTTTTTTAATTTTTTCGTTGTTAGGATTGTATAGATTAATTGTGCTTTCAGTTTTCATACATTTCAATGTTGTACTGAACCCTAAAAAGCATATTTTACGAATACTTTCAGTAGTTAAATTCAAAAAGTTAAATTAGTTTGAATATTTATTAGTAATTTCTTGTAATTTAATAATTCTTACATATAATTGTATTTATTCCAATTGCTTTTATGATTAGAAAAATTTTCTATACTTTTTGTATTTATTTTTATTTTTCAATAATCATTTTATTGTCTTTTTGATACATAAATTATTGCTTTATACAAAATATTAATGTCGTACTGAATCTCAAAAAGTATTATTTACGAATACTTCCAGTAGTGAAATTCAAAAATTTCAGTTATTTTCAATATTTTTTTTATAACTTCCTTCACCTTGAATCAATATATCAGTTTTTTGTTTAATTTTTTGTTTGTTAAGATTATATAAATAAATTATAATTTTATACATTTCAATGTTATACTGGATCACAAAAAGTATATTTTACGAATACTTTTAGTAGTTAAATCAAAAAAGTTCAGTTTTTTCAATGTTTATTAGTAATTTCTTATAATTTAATATTTCTTCTGTTTTTTTCATCATTATCATTTTTTTTATAATTAGCAAACTTTACATTAATTTTTTTATTTGTTTTTATTTTTCAATAATCATTTTATTATTTCTACATGGGGCGCTCCACGCCAGATCGGCCGCGATCGTACCTTGATGTCTCCGATTTTTTTCAAATTTTGAGGGTTTGTAGGTCAACATAAGAAATGAGCAATCCCAAAATTTTCAGAATTTTTAATGCATTTTTACGATTATTACAAAAAAAAACAATAAAATATCCCGGTTTTCTTCATACCACATTATTTCAGAGCTGGAAAATCTGAAAATTATTAAAAAAATCATACTTACGTATTTTTGAACATTCAAGGTAAATAAAATTTTATACTGAATCTCAAAAAGTAGGTATATTTTATGAATACTTCCAATAGTCAAATCCAAAAATTTCAGTTATTTTGAATGTTTATTAGTAGTTTCTTGTAATTATTTATTTCTTCATTCATTTTTGAAGTGGAACTTCTTTTCCCGGGGGGTAAATCCGTAATGACAGCGTCACGCTTTTCGCATCACGCTTTTAGCGTCACGCTTTTAGCATCACGCTGTCCAGTTGGCGAAAAATTGGCGTTTGGACAATAGAGATCATTTACAAATATCATAATAAATTAATGATGATTTGCTAATTGTTATTCTAAAAATTTTTTTCCAACATTTTTTTTTTCAAAAAAAATTTTTTTCTTTTGGATTGCTGATTAAGGATTTCGCATTGTTTTTATGAAATTATTTTGTTTAAGCAAATTATTAAAACAAAATTTTAAACAATTTTTTTTTACAATATATATGTACATTTCATGGTTTTTTAGGTTGATGAGTTTGAATTTGACATTGGTCTTGTAAAATTTTTTTGTTTAAACAATCTGTTAGAACAAATTGATTAACAATCTTATTCTCACAACATATATGTCCATTTCGTGGTTTTTTGGGTTGCTAAGTTTGAATTTGACATTGTTTTTGTAAAATTTTTTTGTTTGAACAATTTATATAAACAAATTCACTAACAATCTTATTTTCACACTATATATGTCGATTTCATGGTTCTTTGGGTTAATGAGTTAGAATTCGACATTGTTTTTGTAAAATTTTTTTGTTTGAACAATTTATTTAAACAAATCCATTAACAAACTTATTTTCACAACATATATGTCCATTTCGTGGTTTTTTAGGTTGCTGAGTTGGAATTCGACATTGTTTTTGTAGAATTTTTTTGTTTAAACATTCTATTTGAACAAATTTATCAAAAACCTCATTTTCTCAATACATATGTCCTTTTCATACTTTTTTAGGTTGCTGAGTTTGAATTTTACATTGTTTATGTAAAATTCTTTTGTTTAAAGATTCAATTTGAACAAATTTATTAACAATTCTATTTTCACATCATAAATATTTATTTCATGGTTTTTTGGGTGGATGAGTTAGAATTTGACATTGCTTTTGTAAAAAACTTTTGTTCAAACAATCTTTTTAAACAAACTTTTGCACAATTTTTTAATGGATAACAATGACAGCTGTTATAAATAGACATATTTATATTCATTGCATTATTGCAGATTACAGAAAGCGAACAAAATAAGGAACTTCTACCGCGTGTTCTAAATTTTTCATTGACTTTTGTATTTATTTTTATTTTTCAATATTCATTTTATTGACTTTTTAATACATAAATTATTGCTTTATACAAAATTCTAATTTTGTACTAAATCTCAAAAAGTATAATTTACTGATGCTTTCAGTAGTAAAATCGAAAAATTTCAGTGATTTTCATTATTTAAGCAAAATTTTTTAAAATTTGAATAAATATTTCAGTAATTTGTTTAATTTTTTTCTTCGTTAAGATTATAAACATGAATTATGCTATCATACATTTCAATGTTGTTACTGAATCCCAAAAAGTTTATTTTACAAATACTTTCAGTAGTTAAATCCAAAAAGTTCAGTTATTTTGAATGTTTATGAGTAATTTCTTATAACTTAACAGTTTTCCCATTTTTTAACATTTTTTTTGAATAAATGAATTACAATGAATGATTCCTTCATATAAAATTTCAATGTTGCATACCTAATTCCAAAAATCAAGCAGTGGAATCCAAAAGTATCACTTATTTACCATAAGTTAAAAAAATATTCCAGTTCTTCGATTTATTATATCTCTTTCATAATATCGTATTCTTGAATTCCCCGCTGATGTGTACTCGAAACGAGAACAACTCTTTTTGTTTTCCGCGGATTGCCGGAGCCTTTTTCCCTTAAACATGCACAGACGCTTTGTTTCGAGGGTTTTATCGCGATGATGTCGTCGCGTTAGCGGTGAAAAATTTTCACTCATTCCCTGTATCTTAAAAGCTCGCGGAAAAAAGCTCGGGCGTGTAAGAAATGAAGGCCGTTGCTCTCCGTACAAATCGGGCGTGTAAAATCTACGGCGCCCCATTTTTTTCGTCACGCTCCGCTTCGAGGCGTTTGTCTTGCTCGCGCTTGTAACTCGGATGCGTCAATGGAATCACAGATTGAAATGTAAATGAGGGCGAAGCGATAAAAAGGAAGATAAATGGATATGCTGTGAAATGTTGCACATGAAGAAACTACGGCACAATTTTGAAAGAAAATACATAAAAAACTTGAAGAATTATATGGAATTGAATTTTAATATTTTAATTATTTAATTAAAAAAAAATTGTAAACTTCACTTATTTTTAAGATATATATTTTTCTTATACTATATTATTTTATATTTACTTATTATATATTATAATATACTTATTTATACACACATAATAATTTTTAAGATATTTAAGTATGAGATTATTTTCGAATCTCATACGTTCATTAAATTGGATAAAAAAGCATCATAAATTATAATAAACTTTTCTTGACTGTTACTGCAATTTCATGAAATTAGGGGATAGTGTACATTTTTAAAAAAAGTTCCAAAAATATCTTTTGGGTTTTTAAAGGAACAGTTTACGTGCTCGTAACACGAGAAACACGATTTCGAGATGGATGCTGCTTGTCTCTAAGCTACAGTGAAACTTGAACATAAGCTTATGAATATTTCAATCTCAAAACGTGCCAGGTGTGTACGTATGCAATCTCCTAATGAATTACAAAAACTACCTTACGTAAACGTGATTCTGTGCAAACTCGTAAACCATCGAATTCACTCATCACAGCTGTGTTTGAAATATTCCCTGATATTGCTACGAGAATAGAAAATGGGTCGACATAATTTTGAATGATATAATATCGCATTTCCTGAATTTTTATCCATAATTCCATTCAACTGTTACATAAATTTTAGATTCGTAGTATTGATTTTTTAATAATGCATAATATTTTACATAATATTTTATAGTAAATATATTATACCTATTTAATTAATTATTACTTTATTAGCATAATTTAACTAATTATATAACTTAATTATCATTTTAAATATAATATTTTATGTATTGTAGTGAAAATTTATTGTTATACTTCTGATACCTAAATTTAGGATAAATGAAGTACTTTTAAGAGATATTTTTTAAAAATAGAGGCAAATCTGAGGTATCTGAAATTTTGAGTTTCTTAGAATCTTTTTAACTTTGGAAATATCAGAAAAAGTTTCCCAACTACAGAGCAACATTTGATCAATCACATCGACCAATCATGTGGTGTCGATGTAAAATGCCAAAGTTAGCACAAGATATAATCAATCAAATCAGGTCAATTCTGAAATTCGAACTAAATCGATAATTACTTTAAATGTGAAAATAGAAAAAAAGACAGTATAACAAATAATACAGGGTGCGCCACCAAAATCCGGACAAAAAACCATTCAATATTCCCGCGATAATATGCTTCAGAAAGATATCGCTTTCAGTGTCTGAATA
>JAPYZL010042663.1:0-17570 GCA_030522825.1 Platygaster orseoliae
TTCTCTTGAAATTCTTCATTTGAAAGATTAATAACTTTGTCAACCAATCCAAAAACCAAAGCCTTTTTCTGTATTAATGGATTCTTTGAATAAAAATTTCAAAATCTCTCTGAAGAAATTGGTTTCGTAAACCAGTCAAGCTTAAATCCCTTATTACTTCTAATTATCGTTAATTCCAAAAAATTCAATTTTCCCTCATTTTCTAGTTCTTGTGTAAATTTTAATATTTCATTATCCTTGTTAAATTCCATAAAAGTTTCCTCTAATGCATCTTCTTTTATTACCATAAAAATATCATCAACAAATCTATTATAAATTATAGGTTTAACTAACAACTTCTTCAAAACATTTAATTCCAAATCTCCCTTTTTTCTTGTTTCTGAACCCAAAAAAAATATTTTCATTTTATTTTATTCTACTGGTTCATGCAAAATGATTAAGATTCAAAACTGCAATTATTTTGAATAATAATAAAATAAAAATAAAAAAAATAATGAAAATACTTATGTTGGGCAAAATAAAAAGTATTTTTGGAAAAAAAATACTAGACATAAAATAATAAAATACTAATAAAGAAAACATAGCAAAAACTAATGTTTTAGAGAAAAATAGAATTTCTGAAAGAAAATAATAATTTAAAAACACCAATAATAAACTTGGTTTATTCAGTTAGTACATTGTAATTCATATTGATTATTTGGGTTACTCAAAATGATTGAAATTATTATTTCAATAGCTTTGAATAATAGTAAAATACCAATGAAGAAAGTAAAGAAAACACTAATATATTAGAAAAAAACTAACAATCTTGTCAGTAAAATTCACGAAAAATGCTTTTTCCATGGTACACTAAGAAAAAAATCTAGTACTTTTTCCTAGAAAATATAATAATAGGGGATTGAGATGAAATGTAGTAGATTGTACTGTATGGAGTATTGTATCATTTAAAATATTTGTATTGGCACACAGTATAATAATTGTTATTGTCTCTCGTGAAACTCGTATATGTATAGTAATACTTATGAAAAAATGTAGAAATTATGATCATGTAAGGTAATTTTCGATATCTTGTATACTAAGAACTGTTATATTTACTAAAGTAAAAAATTACTAAAGTAAAAAATAATTGCGATATTTGACGTTTTACTATACTGTGTGGTAAAAATAAATATATTCATTGCTACATGTTCTATAATATATGAAAAATTAAAATCATATTGTAGATTTTCCTAGATTATAGTAAATTTTTCAATATTTATAGTACAAATTACTATTTTTTTTTCTTAGTATAGGGCGTTTATCTTGTTAGTAGATCGCGTGAAAAAAAAGTCGAATTCGTAATTACGGGTGATGTTACGCATGAAGTAATTGGCGAATGTATGACCTGTTACCGCGCCTGCGAGGAGGGGCGTCATTCCGTACGAGTCAACGTCCATTCGCGCCCCAAATTCAACGAGGACTTTGAGGACTTCGAGGGAGCCGCTTTCGGCGCAGTCGTGCATCGCCGTATTTCCCCGTACGGATCTGCGATTCGGGTCGGCCTTCAGGGTCAATAGGAACTTGACTATTTTGATGTGGCCCCTGTAGCAGGCGATCATCAAGCACGTGTGCCCATGGCTATTCGCTATATCCACATCTGCAAAAATTGCATTTTTCCTTGCTTCACTTTTCAAGTATTGATTTTTTGGATATTTTACACCTTTAAATACACTATACCAGTTAAATCTTATTTTGAGATGTAAAAAAATCAAGGCACAATTTGAAATCAAAATTTTACCTTGAATTTTTATAAAAACGTTGTAATGGTATATTTCTTCACTAGTGTGGAAATGCCAGTTTTGCATCGCCGAGCGTTTTATTATTATTATTGTTGTTATTATTATTATTATTATTATTATTATTATTATTATTATTATTATTATTATTATTATTATTATTTATATTATACAATTACATTGTATCATATACTATTGTATTATCAATCATTATATAGTATAATATAATAATAAAAAAAGTGTTTTTTTCCACACGGCGTTGCATAAAAAATTTTATAACATTTTTTTTGTAAGATAATTTTCAGATATTCTTATAAAAAAATTCGTTTTATAAAAAAATTTTCTATTCATAATTTTTTCCATATAAATTTGTTCGTCAATTTTTCAGATTACTTATAAATTTTCATTTCAGTTGAGATGTAAAAGATTAGAAAATTTCTTACAAAAATTCCACAGTTAAAAAAAATTTACGGAGCTCAAATATTTCCTTCGAAAAAAATTGAAATTTCTTATAAAAGTGTCACTGGTTTCGATAAGAAAAAAAAAATTTTTAAGGTCAATTTTATAAAAATCACGAAATCATACGTATATGAAAAAAATTGAATTTCATAAATATGTGTAAATTTGTTGACAAAATTCACATTCATCGATGAATGATTGAATACGAAAACAAGCATTTTGTAACTCGCATGTAATGTTTTCGAATGAAAATTCACACAGGTTTGATTTTCTAATCCATGCATATTCTAATGAGCTGAAAAAATTAAATGCTAATCGCAGAAATATGCAGGTGACTTTCTGTGTTACTTTTTTACAAGTTCAAAATAGTCATATTTTTTCATTTTCTGCAAGTTTTTTCATATCGCCTTTAATTTTGATTTGCTTCAATATAACTTTCATTGGTTATGTATATGTATTTAACATTAACAATTTTGCTTCAAAAATAAACGTCATTCGGAGCATTTTAGCAGTTTTTGTTATTCTAGAAAAATTTCCTATTTTTTTTTCCATTTTAAGAATCACGTAATAGTATATTTTGTAACTAGTTGCAAACGATATTTTTTGCAAAATACGCACAAAAAGGTGCTTCTCGCACCTGAAAATCAACACGAAGGGGGTGCATTTCTGACACGGCGCACCGCGCCGTCTGTCGGTAAACAAAACTACTTCTAGGTAATAAAAATCAAAAACACGCATTAAAACGCGCCGTCTGTCGGTAATAAAAACTACCCCTAGGTAATAAAAATCAAAAACACGTATTAAAACACGACGCCCACATCGAAATGATCGAAAACAAATCGCCGGTCGGAAATGCACGTCCTTTGTGTTTGTTTTCAGGTGCAAGAAGCACCTGTTTTGTGCGTGTTTTGCAAAAAGATGATAATTTTGAAATTTACTGGAAGACTGACATTCTGAAAATTCGATAAATTTTGTGAAATTAAAGTATTCAAACAATTTCAAATTTTCAGGGATGTTGGACAAATTTGAAAAATGTCAAATACTTCTAAGGGTTGCAAAGATTTAAATATTGTAAAAATTAACTCATTTTTATATGAGTAAAATTCGTAATCTTCAATGTTTACTCAAATTTAGAAAATTTTGCAAACTATAGAACTTTCAAAAAAATCATGAGTTATTATTAGTTCGAAAATGCTCGGAGCAGGAAGATTTGAAGACTTCTGAAAATTTGCAATAAAAAAAGTCGACAAAATTTATCTATAAGTCTATCAAAATTGAAAAATGATGGGAATAAAAATGTTTGAATTTTTTTAGTAATTTTATTTCTAAAATTTCAGTTATTCCGAACATTCCGTTAAATTTTGAAAAATGTCAAAAATTTCTGAGATCGCAAAAATTTCAATACTTTAAAAATGTACTCATTTCTATGAATATCATTCATATTCTTCAGTGATTACTAAAATGCAGAAATTACATCACATTTAGAAGATTTTTCAAACAATGGAACTGTCAAAAAATTTACAAATTATGAATAGTTCGAAAATGCTTGGAGCTGAAAAATTTAAAGATTTATGGACATTTTAAGCGTTCTGAAAATTTACAACAAAAAAGTCGACCAAATTGATGAATAAGTCTATGAAAACTAAAAAATTATGGGAATAAAAATGTTTCGACTTTTTTTAGCAACCTTATTTCTAAAATTTCATTTATTACGAACATTCCGTTAAAATTTGATAAATGTCGAAAATTTCTGAGATCGCAAGAATTCCAATATTTTAAAAATTTACTCATTTTTATGAATATCATTTAAATGTTTCAATTATTACTGTAATTCAGAAATTTTGTCTCATTTACAACATTTTACAAAACATAGGATTCTCACAAAATTCATAAATACTATTAATAGTTCGAAAATGCTTGGAGTTGGAAAATTTTAAGATTTATCGAAATTTTAAGCGTTCAGAAAATTTGCTAGAAAAAAGTCAAGAAAATTTATGGATAAGTCTGTTAAAATCGGAAAATTACAAAAAAAAAGATTTCTCGACAATCTCATCTATTTTCTTTCGAAAAATTCAGTTATTCCGAACATTTTTCAAAATTCGGATAATTCCGGAGATTGCAAGAATTTCAACACTTAAAAAATTTATTCACTTTTATGAATATCATTTACATTCTTTAACGCTTACTAAAATTAAGAAATTTCGTCACATTTACAACATTTTACAAACGATAGGATTTTCACAAAATTAATAAATTATAAATGGTTCAAAAAAGGTTAGAGTTGAAAAACTTTAAGCGTTCTAAAATTGCAAGACAAAAAATAGTCGACAAAATTTATTAATAAATATATCGAAACTAAGAAATTACAAAATAAAGATGTTTCCATAATCCCAGCAATTTTTTTTTCGAAAATTCCAGTCATTCCGTACATTCCGTTAAAATTTGAAAAATATTGAAAATTTCGGAGATGTTCACCGTTTTTTATATAGACCTCAAAATGAAAATTTCGAATCCTGTAGAATTCGTTAATCTTACTTCAATTACCGCGTGGAACTCTAAAGACTAACTAATAATTTATTATGAAATTGAAATCAACAATTATCATTCTCAATTAGAAGAATCACTTATTATGCTATCAAACTTGTTATTATGTTGCAATTTTATCATAGAACTAATTTATCATTTTGCTACATATACCAAAAAAATAAGCGAAAAATCCTCATATCAGTTTTTAAAATATTGACATTTCTGCTTAATTTGAGTTTCTTGCAGCTAAAACAAATTCTCATAGTTTCCTTTAAAAGTTGCCCCTATAGGCAGCTGCCTAATTTTTCTGTTCTTTAAATGTTCAAATCCACCTCTGACTACGAATATGTAATGTATTCTTTATAATAAATATGTGCCTAAAGTTCCAAAAGTTTATGAAACAAACGAAAACGAAAAAAACTTGATTTTCCATTTCCAACCATGATTAAAATTAAAAATGATGAAGAACGTTAAATAATATTTGTTAAATACTAATAAATGTGATATAACAATTTTTTTAAATTTTTCGTTTACTTTTAAACGTTTGGAACTTTAGAGATATCAATAAATAAAATTAGAAATAGACATACCAGCCCCTCGCTGCACCAAATACTTGACAATTTCTAAATGTCCGTCGAAACAGGCGGCTCTTAGAGGGGTGGAGTTTGTCTTGGTCATGGAATTGATGTTGGCCCCTTTCCTGACCAAGAGCCTCACAATAAAGAGATGACCTGCTGCTGCAGCGCACCATAATGGCGGTGCTTCGTCTATTGTTTCCCCGTCGAACACAACTGGAACACGGAAACGGTTTTATTCCAAGAGAAAACTTTTCAATCGAGAAAAAATCAAGAGATTTTTTAATTTCCAATCAACAAATCAAAACAATAAGTTTTAAAAGTGTCTAGGTATTGTCTAAGAATGTCTAAATGGTGTCTAAAAATGTTTAAATTTCTAAAAGTGTTTAAAAAGAGTCTAATATTGTCTAAATAGTGTCTAGAAAGTGTCGAAAGGTTTAAATAGTGTCTAGAAATATCTAAAAGTGTCTAAAAAAAGACGAAAAAAAGCTACACGAAAAAAGGCATATTTAATGTCTAAATGTGTCTTAAAATATATAAATAGTGTCTAGAAAGTGTCTAAAAATCTAAAATAGTGTCTGGAAATGTCTAAATAATGTCTAAAAGTCTGAATATGGTCTAGAAATGTCTAAATAGTGTCTAAAAGTTTAAATAGTGTCTAGAAATGTCTAAAAGTGTCTAAAAAAAAGTCGAAAAAAAAGCTACACGAAAAAAAGGCACCATGGATTAAGTAAAAAAGCCTAAATTCACGCCCTATAACAGTAGATTTAAGCATTTTAAATTTTAAATTAAAAAGTTACTTTATAAAAACCATACATTAAGAACAGTTTTTCTGGTGGAATTTTATGTCTGGAGAAATTTTTGTGATGGAATTTCATGTCTGGAGAAATTTTTATAGAAAATTTTTTTTGAAAAATTTTCCTTGTAAAAAATTTTTTCTTTAAAAATTCTTATACAAAAATTTGTTTTATGGAAAATTCATGTATTTATCATCTTTTTCATGAAAATTCCTGCTTGAATTTTTCAGGTCATTTGTATTCAGCTGAAGTTCTTAAAATTTTTCAAATTCTTAAAATTAAAATCGAATAAAATTTCTTGCCAAATATTGGCTCTAAATCAGATTTCTAGAATACATATTTAATGGTGTGGAAATGATTACGACGATTGCACAACGCTTCGTAACATTTAATAATATATACGTATAAACGTAACCGCGTACTCGCGCGTGTATTTCCTGCAAAAAGCTGGCGCACGCGACACGTATTAAACCCGTACTATCGGCTCTAAGCGATTCACCGAATCCAATCGTTCCGCTGATTAACTAATCTATTAACCAAGGCTAATCCCGTATCGGAAACGTGACAGTCTGGAAAATTATCCTCTACTCAAAATTACTTTCGAAGCAAAATACATTTTCAATAGTTTTGACAACTTATTCGAATAGTACACGGAGAAAAATGGTTTGGTTACAGCAACCATTGATTTAGTAAAATATGGACCCACCAAAGTTTTGGGTACTACAACCAAAGCTTCTTTTGTAACAACTAATACTCAATTTTTATGACTGATCATGAGGTTGCAATAACCAATAATTTGGTTATCATGCCTAAAGATTTGGTTGTACTATCCAAAACTTTGGTGGGCTCATATTTTACTAAATAAACAGTTGCTGTAACCAAAAACTTCTCTTCGTGAAGTTGCAAAACGAAAAAGAAAAAAAATTGATTTTTAATTTTCTTCATTATTAAAATTAAAATTTATGGAAGAAACGTAAAGTGTCCAAATATGGGAATCTGAAATTCGCCACAAAACCGTTTCGAGGTTTACGATTCTGAACCGTAAAAATTTCTCTTTCAACCGGCGATTAGTTATTATTTATGTCAGAGGTGATAAATCTAAGACTATTATCATTAAAAGCATTATTTTACAACAGGCCTACATTTACTAATTTGAAAGCCTGTGGAACTTTCCGTATTAAAGTAAAACAGGGTGCTATCAATCAGCGCTGTACGTGTTGATTTTCACTCATCCAAAGCAACACGAAAAAACCATAACATCATGAAATCGTACGCAGGAATTACGACTTTTTAACGTTTTACTGCAAAGTTGTCGGCGGAATTTCAATTTACAAAGATATTTATCTTTCAAGCTAGCGACTATTTTTGTCTTTGATTTTCATCTTTTTTTTTAGCATATACTTGGAATGAAAAAAAAGAGTTATGGAGTTTTTCATAAATGCTTTTTGCAGATAAATTCTGAAAGGTTTTGAAAGGTTCCGAACATTGAAACCACTTTACATAATTTGTGATTTTTCTATTTTATAAATAATTTTATAAAAATTATTATATATATTATATTTATATATTCATGAAATATATTATAAAAATTTTCTATTTTATAAATTTATTCAGAAAATAAATTTCTGATTTTTAGTAATCATTGAAGAACATGAATGATATTCTAAAAAAAAATAAATTTTTACAATTTTTAAAATCTTGCTATCTCCGAGATTTTTAAATTTTGACGGAATGTTCGGAATAACTGAAATTTTCGAAATGAAACAGCTGAAATTTTCGAAACATCTTTATATTCATAACTTCTAAATTTGTATATACTTATCAATAAATTTTATTGACTTTTTTTTGTTACAAATTTTCATAAATCTTATAATTTCCGTAAATCTTGAAATTTTCCGACTCCAAGCATTTTCGAACTATTGACAATTTTTAAATTTTGCGGAAGTCCTATCGTTTGCAAAATGTTTTAACTGTGACGAAATTTCGGAATTTTAGTAATCATTGAAGATTATGAATAATATAAAAATTAGTAAATTTTGACAATATTGGAATTCTTGCATTCCCCAAAATTCTTGACAATTTTCAAACTTTAACCGAATTTCAGGATAACTGCGATTTTCGAAATAAAATTGCTGAAATTATCGAAACACCTTTATTTTCGTAATTTCTAAATTTTATCATGATAATTAATAAACTTTGCCGACCGTTTTTTGTCTCGAAATTTTTGAACGCTTTCAATTTCCGTATATCTTAAAATTTTCCAACTACCAGCTTTTTCCAACTATCAATAATTTATGAATTTTTTGAATGTCCTACTGTTTAAAAACTAAATATGACGAAATTACTGAATTTGCGTAATTATTGAAGAATATGAATAATATTTATGAAAGTAAGTGAATTTTTAAATTATTGAAATTCTTGCAATTTACAAAATGTTCGAAATTTTTTAAACTTCAACTAACTGTTCTAAAAAGTTATAATTTTCGAAATAAAATTGCTAAAATCGTCAAAACATCTTTATTTTCATAATTTCTTAACTTTGATATACTTATCCATATATTTAACTGACTTTTTTTTGTTGCGAATTTCCATACGCTTATAATTTCCATAAATCTTAAAATTATCCAACTTGGAGCATTTTCTAAAAATTGATAATAATTTATAAATTTGGCGAAAGTCCGATCGTTTGAAAAATATTTTAAATATGACGAAATTTCTGAATTTTAATCATCATTGAATAATATGAATGATATTTATCAAAGTGAGTAAATTTTTAAAATGTTAAAATTCTTGCCATCTCCATATAGTTCGAAATTTTTCAATGTTTTACAGACTATTCAGAAAAACTGAAATTTTGAAAATGAAATCGCTGAAATTGTCGAAACATCATTATTTTCATTATTTATGAATTTTAATATACTTTTTATTGTATGTGAATAAAATTCATAAATTTTATCGACTGTTTTTTATTGCGAATTTCCATAAATCTTAAAATTATCTAACTCGGAGTATTTTCCAACTATTGATAATAATTTATGATTTTTGCGGAAGTCCTATCGTTTGAAAAATGTTGTTAATGTGAAAAAATTCTAAATTTGAGTAACTATTGAAGATTACGAATTTTAATTGTAATAATGGGTAAATTTTTACAATATTGAAATTCTTTCAATCTCCGAAATTCTCGACAAATTTCAAACTTTTACGGAATATTTGGAATAACTGAAATTTTTAAAGTAAAATTGCTCAAATTGTCGAAAAATCTTTATTTCCGTAATTTATAAATATTAATATACTTATCTATTTATTTTAACAACTATTTTTTGTTTCGAATTTTCAGAATGATTCTAATTTCCATATATCTTGAAATTTCGCAAACCGACCATAATTTATGAATTTTTCGAAAATCCTATCGCTTAAAAAATATTTCATATGTAACGAAATATCTGAATTTTAGTAATCATTGAAGAAAAAGTAAAATATTCATAAAAATAAGTAAATTTTTATAATATTGAAATTATCGCAATCTTCAATATTTCCAAATGTCTGATTTTTCAAATTCCCCACATCAGTCAAATTTCTACAATTTAGAAAAATGCTCAAATATTTGAATTTCACAAAATTTAGTGAAATTTCAGTCTTCTTGGAAATTTAAAAACTATAATAATCCACATGGTTCCTAGAATGGAAAAAATTTATGAAATTATGATGGAACAACAAAATGGCTCCAATAACGTATTTTTTAAAACTACCAAGTTGTACAAAACATAAAAATTTCCAAATTATCCAAATTTTGACATATTCACAATTTTTCTACATTTTTCCTCATTTGTAATTTTTGTAAATTCATATGCAAGACTCGAAATTCATATAATTCTCCAATTCACTGAACCTAAATTTTTTTTCTTCAGATAAGAAAACTCCCGAGGGGGGGGGGAGGGAATAGAGGGGTGGAAATTTTCGAAACTATCTAGGGTTTCCAAATTCCCAAACCCATACCTGCCATCACATCTTATACTTTACAACAATCATCAAATTCCATTCGTTTCGAGGAACAATAAAAAAATTCTCCTCAAAATTTTTACGTCAACAAGTTCGCATTGATGCAAGTGACTGCAGGCATTTCCTGGAAAATCAATGTTCAAAAAAACTTAATTGCATTTTTTCGAGAGCCTGACAGTGAAGCTGAATAAATTACTGCCCACAAATGTTTCTCCGTAGCGTATATAAACGGTATTTTTTTCGAACGATTATCTCGCACTGAAACCGGTTCGCATTTCGTGGTTCTTGAAAAAATCATTGAACAAATGATCGAGCAATATTTACTCTATCAAACACGTACGAAAAATCGCACCTTCACCTTGGGAGTTATCGGCTCGTTCACATACGTACGAACAAAAAATACTGACATTTTCAATTTCGAAATTCCTTGAACATGAATTACTCATTTCGAGGTAATTTTCATACTCAAAAATTTGAGAAAATTTATGAAATCGATTCAAAAATCAATTGGGAAAGGTAAAGTCGCGAATTTTCGCAGCGACTGAAAATTATAATCTTTTTATACTTATTTTTTGTATACTTTATATTCATAAAATAAAATAATAATATTATATAATACGATATATATTATTAATATTAAATATAGATAATATAATAATAATATAATATAAATAAATATAATAAATGTAATATGAATAAAAATATTATACATAAATATAATTTTTTTGTATTTATTGTATATTATATTTTTATTCTATATTTATGTATTATATTTATATTTATCTTTTAAATTATGTATTTTGAGGTGTCAAAATGCAAGACATGAAATCGTTGCACGGATTTTATAAATATTATCATTTACCAGCTCCAGTTTGTTCGATGTCGGCGCCACATTTTTGAATAAGATACTCGGCCACGTCGTAATGGCCATTGCGACAGGCCATTACCAATGGGGTTGCCCCATGGGTTTTGGCGCTCACTAATTGGCCTACCTCATCTTTTTCACGGTGCTCCAAAAACACCTGTAAACAAAAACATTTACAAATTAGTTCCTTGACAGTTTTTCCAAAATTTGCATCAAAACCGAAGATATGAATCTCCTTGACTCGTCGCTGGTTTAGAAAATTTTTCTAACTGTTATTTTTGATTTTTTAATTATTATTAATTTTTAAAACACGCGATCTTCTTAGTCGAACATTATTTTGGGATTTCAGCGTGAAAAAAATTGAAAAATAACTTTTGACTGGGAATATCGAAATAATATGGTGATAAAAAAGTTGTTAAAACAAAGTGAGTAATTAGGAATAATTTAGAAATCTCTGTCTAATGCTCCAAAAACACTCACTTATTTCATTCAAAATACAATATTTGTTTTGTCTTTAACGAACTGTAAGCAATATGTAAATAGATTAATAAATAAACGAAAGATATTTATTTAAAGGAAGTATCTGCAAGAAACAACAAATTACCAAAATTTGTATATATTCATAATTTTAATGGATGAAATAAATCATTGAGGAGAAACAAATCTCAGAAACCACTTTACGCCTTCAATCTACACTGTTAAAAATTTTTGTCTTAAATTAAAGAAAAACTGTATAACGCCCATTACACATACCCTGTATTAATAATGCATTAAAAGTTTACAAAATATATATATACTCTAATATAACTTTAATATATGGGCGTCTTCAATTTAATACATCATGTGTGTTTGAAAATTGTACATGAAATCAATACATATTTACATTAAACCTGTGACATCAATTTAATTCATTATTGTGAATTAAATTTAATACATTGATGTATTAGAATCATACTGAAATATTTTAATTACACTTGCTTTTACATTCATTTCATGCATGTAACTGAGACTTAATTTTTTTTTTCTTAATTCTGGTTGCATGAAATCTAAGACACATTTTAAATACTATGTGTGAAAAATGTATGAAAATCAAGTAGGAGTCTCGAGGTAATACACATTTAATAGATGTGTTTCATTTATGTCAAAGTTAAGTTGGGTCTAAAAAAAGTATCTAAAATTTTCTAAATAGTGTCTAAAATTATCTGCGTATTGTCTAAGAGTGTCTAAACAGTGTATAAAAATGTCTGAATCATCTAAAAATCTATAAATAGTGTCTAAAATGTCCAAGTGTCTAAAATTGTCTGTATAGTGTCTAAAAAGTGTCTTTTTCACTTGGTCAGATTGTGACATTTTCACTTGGGTTAGCTTAATTTGTTGGATGTATTCATGTTTCAAAATATCTAGTTTATAAAATTTCAGGTACATTTTAATACATCAATCATGGAAAGTGAATTAAAAAGTACGTGTCTCTAAATTATACATTTTTCAAACATGTTTACCTAACGTACGTTTCAAATAACTGGCTTATGAAATATCAAGTACATTGTAATACATTTTGAATAGAAGTTGTTCGAAATTAAAGAAAATTTTTAACAGTGTACCAAACGAATTTCCCTATTAATTTATCAAATTTTGTCCTACAAAAAAATTGTACACACTTACACTTGTAAGTATCGAACCCGTGTTGATCACCTCAACAGCAATATCATCGAGAAAAAAATTCGATCTCAGACCAAATCCATATATCACCCAAAGTTCATAGCACTAGCATTGTTTTCCAGAAACTAAATAACCAAAAATGACTAGCTTTTCACGAAAATTTCCACTTTTCTCACTCTCCGAAAATTCCACGGTTTCATTCAAAACGTGAACAAAGAAAACCGTGGAAACCTTTTCCGTTTTTCTTCCAACACTTTCGATAGTCTGTGAGAAACTCAAACATTACATGATGTCGCAATTTCCTAATCAAATTTCAACACGCTTCAGAATTTGAATATGCAAAAAAATGCCCACTTTTTTTCTCGAATAACTCACAAGGAAACCCGAAAAACGTTATTTATTAGTTCCTTTCGATTTCGATAGCACAAAACTTGATTGAAAAATGCTTTTGACGGAATCCGTGATAAAATAAAGAAACGCTCGAGCGGAGGTTCGACTCAAGAGTGTCGCCGCGGTGAAATTTTATCCTCCACTTCCTTCGGATCTTCTTTCGTGGCCACCTTCTCTCGACGCATCTGCCGATCGACTAATGAGTTCCGTTAACGAATCATTGACAAGGGCCCAAGAAATACACGTGCACAACTTTTGGGCCTTTCTCCTTTTTTTCCTCTTCCTCGCTCTCGCTCCTTCGCACTCGCCAACTGTTCCGTATTTTCTTTTTTCGCCAACCCCCCCCCCTCACCCGAAAACGACCGTTTTTTCTGGGTCAGGCGGCATCGAAACGTCTTCGAAAATGATGAAGGAGATATTTCGCGTGCAGTGCAAAAAGATTATCGAGGAGAAATCTCTGAAATTGCGCAGTCTTTGGGATTTGAGGATGTTGTACACTGGGAGAAAAATGTAGTAATTTTTACTGAAAAATATAGTAATAGAGGATTGAAATGAAATGTAGTGAATTTTACTATATACAGTATTGTATTATTGGAATTATTTAAGTATACAGTATGAATTGTATATTTAGTAAAATATATAGTATTCATATAAGATAATGAATATTTTGAATAATACAATACTGCACATAGTAAAATTTACTATATATAATCTCGATCCCCAATTACTTTATTTTCTTAGTAAAAAGTACTAGATTTTTCTTTCAGTGCAGAGCACTATCGTCATGCATAATAATAATACTTAGGTAGCAAAAAATATTTGTTAGGGAAAGAAAAAACAAGCTACTGTTACAAAAAATTTGTCAAAACAGCACATCTTTTTGCTGCCACAGCGACCCTTTTTTTCTGGTAATATATATATGGTTTGAATGCATCAATGAATATTTATTTCAGCATCATAACAGGAAAATCAACTTGTGACGATTAAGTTTTCGTATTTGTAAGATCAGCATGTTTTACTTCTGACATCTCTCAGTATTTATCTTTTCAGTACATATTTATGGAATTTTCAGGATTATTCTTATTTGTATGCACTTTTACATAAATTGATACAATTCGATGCTCTAATATTCAAAGTTTTGTAGATTTTTATAATTCTACAGATTTTTGGAAAAATTTTATAGATTCTCGTAGTAAAAATATTCTTCAGTATTTCAAAATTTTCTTATGATTCTCTTTTTATTTTTATTTTTTTTTTTTTTGTAAATTCTATAGAGATTCAATGCTTTTAATTCGGTGTTATTTTATGATTTATGATTTTTCATTGATTTCTAGTATTTTTTACTTTTTTCTTATTTCTTCAGTATTTTTATAGTTTAAGAAATTTTCTAGTATTTTCATGGATTTTTATTTGAATTTTTAAATTGTGATTACTTGTGATTTTAAGTTTTCTCGAGTTTTAACATTTTCATATCTAAAAAATAATTCTATATACACAAATTTATTGTAATCTTCGAATTGCTAGTATTTTTATTATTTTTCTAATTTTCAAGAATTTATAAAATATTGTTCAATTTTTTTTTGGATGAATAACTTTTTATTATTGTTTGAGATTGCTTCATAGATTTCTAAAATTCAATGCTCTAGATTTTAGTTAGATTTTTAGTATCTAAATAATGTTTGAAAATGTAACATTTTTATGAATTTCTGGTACTTTTGCTATTTTCGTTATTTCTTCATTATTTTTATAACGAAAAGAATATTCTAAAATTTTCATGAATATTTATGTACATTTTTTGAATTCGAAGCTATAACATTCTCAGTTTTCTTGATTTTTATTATGTTACACATTTTTCGAAAAATTTTATAATTTTCGTAGTATAAGTATTTTTCGTACTTTTGGCATTTCAAAATTTTTTAATGATTTTCTAATTTATATTTTTATAAATTTAGTACGCAATTAATGCTTTAGAATTTAACTTTATTTTCAAAAACATCATTTGAATTGATTTATGGTATTTCATTGATTTATACTACTTTTTACACTCTTCTTATATCTTCAGTATTTTTACAGTCTAAAGGATTTCCCAGTATTTTCATGGATTTTTATGTGGATTTTTAATTTAAACTCCTTAGGATTTTGAATTTTCTTGAGTTTTAGCATATTCATATGTAAAAAATAATTATATATATACAGATTTATTGTAATCTTCGAACTGCTAGTATTTTTATTATTTTCGAATTTTCAGGTATGTATAAAATATTGTTTAATTTTTCTTAGATGAATAAACTTCTATCATTGTTTGAGATTGCTGCATAGTTTTTTTAAAAATTCAATGCTCTAGAATGTAGTTAGATTTTTAGTACTTCAATAATGTTTCAAAATATAATATGCTCATGAATTTCTAGTACTTTTACTATTTTCGTTATTTATTCATTATTTATACCGCGAAAAGAATATTCTAGTAATTTCATGAATATTAATGTTGATATTTTGAATTCAATGTTATAATGTTCAAAGTTTTGTCGATTTTTATAATTTTACAGGTTTTGGGGAAAATTTTATGTATTCTCAAAGTATAAGTATTTTTCAGTATTTTAAAATTGTTTTGATTTTCTTATTATTTTTTTTTTTTTTTTTGTAAATTCTGTAAAGATATAATGCTTCAAAATTCAATATTTTTTTCAAAAACATCGTATGAATTGATTTCTGGTACTTTTTGAATTTCTCTTATTTCTTCAGTATTTATACAGTTCAAGGAATTTTCCAGTATTTTCATGAATTTTTATATTAATTTTTCAATTTCGGTTACTTAAGATTTATAGTTTTCTCGAGTTTTAGCATTTTCATATTTATAAAAAAAATGTTATGCATGTAAACAGATTTATTGTAATTTTTTAATTACTGGAATTTTTATTATTTTTAGAATTTTCAATGGATCGATAAATTTCTATTATTATTATAAAATGCTTTATAGATTTCTAAAATTCGATGCTCTAGAACTTAGTTAGATTTTTAGTATTTCAATAATATTTCAAAATACAATATTTTTTTGAATTTCTAGTATTTTTATTAATTTCGTTATTTTTTTCATGATTTATACAACGAAAATTTATTTTCATGAATATTTATATAGATTTTTTGAATTCAATGCTCTCGAACAAAAAGTTTTCTGAATTTTGAATATTTTAATAGATTTGCAATAAAAACAGCATTTAATATGTATTTTAATTTTTCCAATTTATTTTTTGTACAAATAAAATTTTGCATAATTGTCTTGTTTTTCATATATTTCTATTACTTCATTGAATTGCTGTTTAGATTTCCATTTTTCCATGTTCCAGGATTCAAATTTTATGAATGCTTAGTATTTTAATAAGTGTTTAAAAAAACTAAGTAATAATTAACTCAAACAATTTCGTAGATTTCTATTGTTACTTTCATTTTTTTACTCTTTTGATATCTGTAAAATTTTGTCGGATTTTATTGTATTTTCATCGGTTTTTCGTAGTTTTGATTTTTTTTTTTTTCATTACGTTTATTGGAAATAGTTCATAGTTTTTTTTTATCAACTTGTATAACCATCATTTTTTTTTTAAGATTTCCTTATTTTGCATAAACTTTTGACTTTTTTTGGAGTTCTAATTTTTTCATAACCACATAAAGTCTCAGTAAAAATCTTGAAAGTGGAAAAATCTCCAATAAAATCTCGGAAGAATACAATTTTTGGATTTGGAAACTTTAGAAGGTTTTGTAAAATTTCACGAGAAACTTTTTACAAGAAACCTAATGAAAAACCATAAATCCTTATATTATAATCAATTTTTATTAAATTTGTCAGACACGGGTAAAAACTTTATGAAGTTTAAAATTAAAAAACTTATTTGAGTTTCATAGGAAAAATTCCATATCCCATCGAAAAATCTCGTTGTTTTACGAGAAAATAGAATATTATTTCTCATCCTGCCAAGTTACATCGTTATGTTGAAAACTATACTATTTCAAGCAAAAGATTTACGATTTACGACAAGTATTTGCAACTGTGTCACAAACCATTTCTGAGAAGGAAAAAAAGCCAATAAAACGCGAGCAGCGCAAAGAAAATTAAGCGCGTTGCATCATCGACAATTGCAAGTCGCTTGATTGAATTTTCACACACGGCGTTGTTTGAGATGACTACGTACAGCAAATTATGTTAATGAGCAGAGTAAATAGCGACAACGCGTGGCACAAATATTGTCAACAATACTCTGTCAAGGTTTTTTTTGTCACGCTTGGTATAAAATAAACTGTAAATAGAGATGGGAGGTAATTTACTCGAAATCGCTCTCTTTTTACGTACAATAATTTACCCAAAGTATTAGATTATACGAATTTAAATTCTAATAAACAATTTCAACATAATACCGAAGACTGAAACTTTAAAAAATATTTAATTTATATTATCATATTATTATAATATAATATTATAATTTTATATTATATGAAATTAGTTGATATTTTAATTATAATAATTATATTTATA
>JAPYZL010042716.1:0-10771 GCA_030522825.1 Platygaster orseoliae
AGTATACAGCATTTCCCAATATTGAATCTTTTTGATCGACAATGTAGTAATTTTTAAGAGAATATTGTGAAATAGTGAAATACTTTTTCTCTCAGTGTACCCATAATAGGCATTCTTTCGTAAATTTTCAATAACTTGGACTGATTCTTTTGAGCATCTTTGTCGAATTCGATCCAGATGAAATAACTTTTCAAACAAATCATTGAACACTATATTTCATCTTGGATTCTTATTGAGAGAATGGCCCTATTCACTCTCTATTCTATCATACAAATTGTTCATTTTTAACATTTTCAATTTTTTCGAATCACGGTGAGAAATCGCTTATACCTGAAACCACTGAAATACATTTCCGAACATATAGGAGGCTTACAAGGAAAGAAAAAAAGATTAGGTCATTTTTTCAATTATTACAGGTAAATCTTTTTGTTTTCTCGTGTGGGGAATTCCACACGTGCCGACAGCACGTATGAGGATTTTTCCACACAATCCACAGGTCTTCCGCCGGGCCTGATCATCATTACCAAATTAAAAATTCTAAATTATTAATTCTTGTAATTTTCAATCACGAAACCTTGAATCGCATTATACAAAGTATAGAAAATTTCTTCAATTTCTAATTAAAAGCCCGTATTCTCTACTATCACACTTTTATTGTTCATAACAATATTTCAAAAATTATGTATGTTTCATGTCAGAGCATGCATCAATTTACTGATAATAGTAGATTATTTTTAAATTGAATTTTTTCCAGATAAAGGTACCTTTACATGGAGCGACGGGCGATAGCGACAGCAACAGCGATCATCGCTGAGAATTTCTCGGGAGAGAAATCCTGCGCAGTGGTTTGCAGCGATCGCGCATGACGTCACAGTGTCATTAAACTCAACGCTGCGATCAGCTGCGATCGTCGTTAGCGTTGGCTCGACTTCGCTGGCGATTATCACTGTCGCCATCGCTGTCGCCCGTCGCTCCATGTAAAGGCCACTTAAAGGCCACTTAACACGTACGTCTACAAAAACCAGTTCAAATTCTGCCATCTTACTCAAACGTTAAATTCAGAAATAAAATTACACGCAGGGTCGCTCAAGGAACAATTGCAGATACTGAAACAATTTTTAATTTTCATTCAACTATTTGCATAAAGTGATAACGACATTATTTTCCTCATTGATAATTTTTATTGAATGACTATCAAAAACTACGAATAATAAAAATGAAAATAATAGTTTGCCCTTTTCAATTAAATTTTGAACTAAATCACTGTAAGCCGTAAATAGCACCTTGAATTTTATATGCTATCGCGATTACTATATTTGTTCGTCATTTTTACTAATCAAAAGGTACTTAAATTTTTTTACAATATAAAATTGTTTCATGTATATATATATCACCAGTTATATTGCTAGTCCCAGGCTCCAATTCCCTCTTGACGGCCCTGACTGTTAATAAACTTTGAGAATAAACAAAATTGTTGTTCATAGTTTTGATTGATAGTTCATTGGGCTCTGGAGGACAAACAAATAAAACAAGATACAACGTGTTTCGAAACAACCTGCCAAAATATCTCGTTAACTGCGGAAATTCAAAGAATTTTGTTGAACAAATTCATTCATATACATTACCCATCGTTTTAAAATCATGACTTACATCTTTGTGCTATATTTTTCAAAGTAGTTGATTTTGTTCAAAAAGTTTGTATGTAAAATACAATAAAACAAAGAAACAATTACTTACAATTCTTATTCCGCTTGTCAAATATAACCAAAAGAATTGCGAAACTCTGGTGAATTCGAGTTTTTAAAACAGATAAAAATTTTTAAAATCGAAAATGAACATTTTCGCAATCGGGAACTAGAATCAATTTTAGCGAAGCCGTACGTTTTTGCCCGAGCCGAAGGCGAGTGTCAAAATAGGCGAAGCCAAAATTGACGATAGGTCTCGATTGCGAACAATATTTTTCATCACAATAGCCTCAAAGTCACGTCCAAATGTCAGTTTTGAGGTTAGAGTGATGAAAAACTCTTCTTCTGTACAAGTCAAAACCATCGAAACTGTATGAAAATGTATAAAATTTATATAAAAGTTGTTGTTCTCATTTCTTTCGTTTTCTGTTTCATATAACTAAGTTTTTACGTAAACGTGTTATATGTAAATCGACCAATCGAGAAGATGTTAAAAATTATCAATGCTTCGCACAGGGGGCCCAAACTCACATAAGCGCAATCATAGACCTTATAGTACATGGACTGATTCACGAAATGTGATGGCCAAACACTGGAGATTGGACTCAGTCTTCGTTTTAATATTATACTATTACTATATATACTGTAGAACACTATCACTATATATACAATACCATGCTCTGGGACAGATAGGAGAATGGCCAGTCCATGTACTATAAGGTCTATGGCGCAATGCATTGCTCTAGCAACGAATACGCCACCTCAGTTAAAACGGGGGGCGGAACTTAGTTCAATATATTTTTAAACGGGGCAAATGTTAGTACCAGGTTTTGGCAGGTTTTGACGCAGGTGGCGTATTCGTCACCAGAGGCTACGAAAAACCTACAGTGGCCTTTACATGGAGCGATTTGCAACTGCGACTGCGATTGCGACGCGTCGCAATCGCAAAACTAAAATCGCGCGATTGAATTTCGGATCTACCGAAATCCTGCGCACTAGGTTGTGGAGACTGCGCATGTTGTTTTAGCGACAGGTAGACAAAGCGTCGCAGTCGCTGGCGACGTAAACATTGCGATTGTGACTAAACATTGCGATTGCGACAATCGCCAGCGATCGTCGCAATTGCAGTCGCAGTCGCAAATCGCTCCATGTAAACAGGCCTTATGAGTTAGGGCCCCCTGGCTTCGCATGCGCAATTCCTAGATGACCACTAGGATTTGACATTGTCACCTACAGTTTACCGATTCTTTCTGCCACGTTCTCCAGTCCAGCCAAGTCAACTCTGCCAAGTGTTCAAATTTTCAGTCATCATGATGAAGGCCAGTTTTTTCGTTTTTCTCGCTTTTTGCGTTGTTTTTGGCAATTCCCTCGAAGTTAAAAAATGTTTCGACCGATGTAAGTATCAATATTCAAAAAACTTCTGCGTACTTTTGTGAATTCATTCGGATAGTTTGTCGCGACGTGGGCAAAATCTGTCACTTGATTATTTCATCGAAATTTGTGCGCGTTCCCAAATCCTGCAATAATTTCGTGTTTTTAACGTTGAAAGGTATGTAACTTTGATCGGTTTTAGTGAAAAAGAAATCAATTTCTAGGATTTTAACCGAACCATTTGAAGACTGTTGATATCAAATTACTAACGAAAAAACGTGGTTACGAGATTTTCTTAATTGTTATCGTATTAAAAAACTGATTTTCATGTAATACAAATACAGAAAACCATCGATTTTATTTTTGTCGAGATTTGATGAAAGATTCGAAAGAAATCCGAACTTTGAACACGAAGTAAGTTCGAAATACGCATTTCTGAAACGTCATTTATACGCCTTTCATTTACGTCGAATCATCGAAAATTTCATTTCTTAATTCGTATCCCAAAACTTATTGAAAATCATAGATCTTTTTGGTGACGGTTTTCCCCTAAAAAAGGTGAGTCATTAAGAAAAATTATCATTATTCTGGATGACTCACCCTCAAGCACAATTCGTGTAGAAATCGGCGAGCATACAATAATTGCTCTTCATTTTACAAATGGCATTAACTTCCTTGATTAACAGAGGATGTTTCAAAACTTACACTCATACTCATACTAAGTTTCATTTCCTTATCCATATCGCAATACTTATTGAAAATCACGGATCTTTTTGGTGACGGTTTTCCCCTCGGTTTACCCCAAGAAGAGGTGAGTCATTCAGAAAAATCATTTGTCTGGATGACTCACCCTCAAGCACAATTCGTGTAGAAATTGACGAGCAATAAGTATTGCCCTTCATTTTACAAATTCCATCAACTTCCTCACTTGACAGAAGATGTTTCGAAAACTCAACGCTCATTATCTATATATCAATGTATTTCATGTTTCAAACTTATACTGAAAATTATCACTTAATTTCATTCTAAAAATACCATATCTTTTTTCTTTCAGGTTTTTCGTGACTTCAACTTTTATAAAATCTTTGTAGAATATTTTATCAGAATTTTTTTTATTTTTTTAGGGATTGAAGATTTTATCAAAAATTTAATTACAGTGTTTTGAATCCTCTTTCATTTAATATTGTTACAATTGTTGAATATAACTTGCATTGCAAGTTCAACAGTTTTTTACTCAAAAAATCATAAAAAATAAATGTTAATTATCATTTCATTGTTAATAAATCATATTTTAGACTCTACGCGACTGTATACTTTAGAATAAATATTTTTCAACAGTATACGAGTACAAGAAATATAGAATCTAAAATATTGATGTGGAAAAAGGAGTTAATAAATCAATTGATTGATTTTATTTTCAGCGAAAACAGTTGATGGCGTAACGATTGGTGATTGTCAGGAAGAACCATGTATTTTGAAAAGATCTTCAACTGTCGCAATGGAACAAGTGTTCACTGCTGAATTCGACGCGGAGAAGGTTGTAACTAGGGTTGAAGTTAAGATCATCCCAATCATTGACTATTGGACAAAATATAAAGATCTCAATAATAAAGATGCTTGCTCAAAAATTGTTGAAAAAGCAAATGGAAAACCGGGGTGCCCCCTTAAAAAAGGTTATTTTGCATATTTCTTGTATGGAGTATTCGTAACATCAAAAATTTTCGTCACTGTATTAAAAATGTACCTTCATATTGGTTTTTCCAGGCGTTGAATATGTCTACAGAAATGAACTCACTATGCTCTCATGGTACCCAAGAGTAAGTTTTGAGTTATGGTTAAATGATTCTTATTGAAAAAATTGTTAACATTAACGCACATTTTTTCACAGATAAACGATTTTCCGATTCGTTGGGGCTTGAAATCTGGAGAAGACAATGATGGTAATGAAATATTTATGACGTGCTTTACGGTTCGTGCAACTTTAGGAAAATAAAGGAGAGAATCATTTGCTCGAAGTATTTTTGTGAAGCAATCATCACAATCAAGGAAGAAAAAAATTATTTGTTCTCATCATATTTTACAACGCCGATATTTTTCGCAGAAAAAAGTTTAGAAAATTACAAAATTGTACATTGAGTTTCATGAAATAATAAATATGAAGTGACGATACAAAGTGTTTGAATTCGGTTTTTTTTCCTCAGATTTTGTATATATTACGTTTTCCTTTCAATCATCTCCTAAACGAGAAAACTTACTATTTTTTTGATATTACATTTTTAAAAAAGTTTTCAACTTTAAAGTTTTAACTAAGATTCCTTCAAAAAAGGAGTGTTTGATGGAAATAAAGATTTTCGACATCAAATTTTTTAATTTTTTCCTAGGGCTCTATTTTTGAACTTGGAGTTAATTTTCTACAATTTTCTGATTACACTATGCGTGAAAATTTGAATTTTTTTTTTTCAAGAATTTTAACGCTTAACAATAAAAATTTAGGCCTCTTCTAACTATAGTTATAATTTATTATAAGTTATAATTTAATTTTTCTGTTTTTCGACCATTTTTTTACTCAATAACTGAATATGTTTTATCGATAATATCCATTATACAGGAACATTTATAAATTTTAATAATTAAAAACAAAATTCCAATGATGCGCTATAATCTATTCAATTATTTTAAACGATTTTCAAAAATTTTCATTCAATAAGTATTTCGTTTTATCCTACGAGTCAGAATTTTTGGTACTTAACAGTTTTTGAATAAATATACCCGAAATTCTCTCAGTTGACCCCCCCAATATTGAATTCTCGATTTTTTCATTTTTCGTGCATTTTTTATGCATTATGCATTTTTTTATGCATTTTATACTGTATTTTATATTGCATTTTTATTGTATTATTATATATTATTTTTTATGCATTCTTTTTCATGTATTTTTTATGTATTATGCTGTTTTTTTTCCAAAAATTATTTTAAAAAAATTAACCAAAGCGTGATTGTTATCTCCCAATCAAATAAAAACTTGAAAACATTTGGATTTTACATTCTCTAAGTGCCTTCAAGATTCGGCATTTAAAAGTACTGTAAATTTTCCAATTTCGATTGTTTTTGTTCATTTTTTTTCTACATTTCTAGAGTAAAAATGTTATAATTTTTCTAAGATTTTCTCGCACCAGCATATTGAATGTCACTATAAAAATTTCAAATTTAGCCTTTTCAAGCAACTGATATAACGCTCGTAAATTATTTGTAATATTCTAAACCTTGACGATATTCACCAAATTAATCCATACTTTTTTATAATAAATTATTAACCTAACATATTTTGTCACTAAAAAAAGTTGCATAATTCCAAATATCCAATATATATAATATATGTATATAATAATAATTCCTAAAATTATTTGTATTTTTCTATTTAGAAATATCTAAAATCTTCGAAATTCTTTGTTTCTAATATAATATAGTATATCAAACTTGAAAAAAAAAATTTTCTATCAATTTACATTGTAAACGTATTCGTGGACACAATTGCATGGAGAAAACTCATTCTTAAAGTGGGTTAAGTTATCTTCGATAAAAGTTTGACATGACGTTTGAAAATTTTTTCGCAGACGTTCGCTCTGTATATCATGCAAGATATCAAATCTTGATTTCAGCATTGTTTCACCAGTCTTTGAACGCCCTCTCACTGATTTACTTCAGCAGATAATTTCCCTAAAATTTTAAATCATGAAAGCTATTTTTTTCTTTTTCATCGCCTGCTGCGCTGTTTTGGGAAACTGCACCGTGGTGTTCAAATGCGGTAGCACATGTATGTATTAATATAAATAACAATATTGCTTATTTATTTGCATTTTCAGATGAAAACAGTATTTTGCAACCAAATTTTTCTTATATTAGATATACAATGAATACAATTTCAATTACAAGAATCCAAAAAAATATGTTAAAAACTATAACTTTCCAAAATTTATGATTACTTATAATGTTATTAATTTCTCATGGATTTATTTATCATTTGCAGCTGAAAAATTCGATGGTGTAACGATAAGTGGTTGTGAAAAACCAGTATGTCAATTAAAAAAAAATTCAGTAGTCAGTATCGAGGAAAAATTCGTTTCTAACGATGATGTGGAAAAAATTGTAACTGAGGTAAAAGCCATAATTCATGGTGTTCCGGCGCCATTTATTGGCGTCGACGGAAAAAACGCTTGCGAACAAATTTACCATAAAGGTGGCCAAGAAAAAGCTGGATGTCCACTCAAAAAAGGTTTGTTTCCAAATTTTTTATATTGAGTCAAGCTTTTGGTTTGGACAAATATTTCTACTTTTACCTAGATATTTCATCTTTAGTTATCTCAAAATTTTAACAAAATAAATAGGGGCTCAATCTATATTTAGCAAATTTTTGAGAAAATTGATAATATATTTGCTTTTTAGTATTTCACAGTATTTTAGAGTCTTTTTTGCGTTTTTTGATTATTTTTTGTTAATATTAAAAATTACTTTGAAATTGGTAAATTATAACTTTTTAACTGCAAAAGTTACTTTTTCATTTAAAATTTTATTTTTAATCGAACTTTTTTTTAAAACTGCATTATTTCATTTTTATTGTACTTTTCCCAAATTTCATAATGAAAAATAAATTTAACTTAAACTAAAAAAAACTGTATAAACTGTTTTTATGAGACGATTTTCCAGAACCAGCTTCATGGTAATTTTTATAACTTCAACTTTTTTAACCTGCGTTTCTTATATGATCAAGGACAAAATGCAAAACAGTCTATTTTGAAAAATTGTTGAATTATCTCTTTTGATCAATAATAATTATAAAAAAATATGAAATTCATCCTAATATTCGATTTTTGCAGGAGTTGAATATGTTTACAAAAACGAATTCAAAATTGAGAAATACTACCCAAATGTAAGTTCTAAAATTTTATTCAAGTATGATAAAAACAAATAATCAGAAATAAATAAGAAACTTTTTGTTGCAGCTTGCTATAATAGTTCACTATGCTCTGGAAGATGAAAAAAATCAACAACTTTTGACGTGCTTTGAAGTCCCTGCGAAAATTTCAAGTTGAAGAATAAGCTAGTTATTTTAATGATGAAGGTAAAATAATTCATTCGAATTCATCGTCTGCAACAAGGACAAGTGATACACGGTAACTTTATGTGGCATTTTATATGCAGTTTTTTTACAGTGAATTTACAGCAATTTTTGACGATTTTCAGAGAATTTATGTTATTTTTGTGCTAAATAAAGAAACTGTTATGAAAAAAAAGTTTTACATGGAGTACGTTTAATAAAAAAATGCATGTAATAACTACTTCGTCATTTATTGCAATCTACATCCTCATTGGAAAATTATTCTTAAGGCCGTTCTTATTATCCTTACAAAATCGCGTTAATATGATTTCAAATTGGAAAAATTTTTCTACAAATAACAAAAAACATGACATGCTATTATTTAAATCTATTTTTACTTCATTTCTGGACTTTCATCAAGTATAGAATCCAAAAATGCAAATAATTATAAATATGAGTTTTAGGATCTATTGTCAAGCATTTCAAAATATTTAGAATTACAGTTTATGAAAGTTTAAATATTTATTAATAGCAGTTATATTTTTGAAATTCAATTTTTACCTTTTTTTTTAAGCCAAGAATGCATCATAATTTTCGTTTCTCTCTAATGAAACATTTTTTCGCGTAATCTTACGAAGTAGCGTTATGAAATTGAGCTTCATCAATCAACTTTTGGCATTTTCATACGTCGCTTGTTTCCGGCAAACTTTTCATAACGAGCAGCAACGTCAAAATTTGTACAAGCTGACTTGATGAGATCATTGATGATCCAATAGGTGATATTCATGAAGGTAATAGTAAGAATAATTGTGAATTCGAAGTGTTTTTATCTGATAGTGATACTGATTACTGAATGATAGGACAACTCCAAGATTAGGGATATGATTCAAAAGTAAGATAATCATGTGATTTTTTATGGACAGAAACATTTTTGAATCTGAAAATAAATGAAACATCATTAGTATTGCAAGTAATGTATATTCCAAATTGTATGAAAATTTCATTTTTTTAAATTCACAACTCAGACATTTCAAATTCGTGGAAAATTATGAATTTTATTGAAATATGAATATTTATTCATGTAATTGTCTATTTGTTTCATCTAATGCAGAAAATAAATATATGATAAAAATCATTATCAATAAAAGTTTATAAATAAATGGGCACACAATAAATGAAAATTAGATAAAACGAAAAATGAATGATAATCAGAATTTTAACAAAATATGCATCTATCCGTTTAAAAATTTTTTGTGTATTTTTCAAAAACCTTGCAAAAAGGACGTTAATTATCTGATATGTTTTTACTGTTAATAATGTCTCATATCGAATCCAGAATAAAATTCAAATTCGAAAATCAAATCATAAATCACATCCTAATCAAAAATGAAATTTGAATTCAAAAATCAAATCCAAAATAAATATATCATAGAAATAATTAAAAGAAAATTCATTAATAAATGAGCAAACAATAAATCAGAATTAAAAAATACAAAAAATGAATGATAGTCAGAGTTATTACAAAATATGCACCTATCCGTGTGAAAATCAATCAAGGTACCCCATGTTTTAGAACTAGGCCTGTATTGGCTGGAACCGGACTTGCCATGAAAAGGAGCTCCTCACATGGGCCTAAACAGGAGCGTTGCAGGCTTTCCTAGTATGGGTCCACCAAGTTTGGCCCCATATAGGCTAAAAGCTTGGAATCCATACACAGTAGGGTGTCCGTTATTTAGGCGATGTCGGAATTTTTTCCATCCCCCCCCCCCTCTTAAAAAGTTTTAGAATAATAAAAAAAATGTATTCTAAAATTTGAAGGTGATCGGATCATATTAACACGTACCCCAGAGCCGTTGAAATTTTTAATGTAAATAACATGTGTTTTCAGCCGACTCTAGGAGAAAATTCATAACTTTTTTCCTTGTTGACATAAAATTATGAAACTTGGTAGATTTTAAGGTCATAGTATGGAGAACAAAACTGCATTTTTGCAGAATTTTCGAAACATGCCATCGTACAGTTACAGCCCTTTTAAATTTACATTTTTCATTTTTCCTGCTGGGGGACATGTAAATTCACATTTAATTTTTTGCCAAACACATTTTTGCATATTTTGAGTGATGTAAAGTGCTTCGTACCCTTGCTCTCAAAAAGCGACATCGAAAATGTCTCCCAAATGTCCCTCATGAAAAACACATTTGAAGACGTTTGAGACGTGGAAAAAGTTTATGTAAAATCATTAAAAAATTAAAAAATGTGACTCCGACCGTTATTTGCACTCACAATTGTTTATAATAAGAAAAAAATGCAAATCTGAGTGCTTTGGTACATGTTTCAAAATGAGCTCAAAGGGTTCAAATCATCTGAAAAACCGCCCTAAGAGTCGTTTTTATTTATTTTAAGAGATTTCAGTGGGCAAAGGGTTGATAAAATCGTCTGTAACATTTTTCCTTAATAATTTTGTTTCATGAGGAACATTTGGGGGACATTTTCATGTCCCTAAAATTTTGCTTTTTAAGAGCAAGTGTAAGATTCATGGCTCCATGTTCGATTGATTTATGGTCATGAAAATCGTCAGCTCATGCCGATTTCATTTTTTTGATAATCATTGGATGCATAT
>JAPYZL010042721.1:0-12802 GCA_030522825.1 Platygaster orseoliae
GCCTATGTAGGCTGGCCGTTTTTGGACTGATATTGCAACTAGTTTATTTGGCCTATATAGGCCATCCGTTCAAAAATTAACATTGCCTCTACATATGACTTATAATGGCCGATAAATCTTGTCACTCGGGTATGTGAAGTTAGAATTTTTTCAAAAATCTATGAAAATATAAAATATTTTCCAACTTTGATTTCTACAGTATCGAATTTGAAAAAGCTAAAAAAAATTCATAATTCTCGTTTACAGCTCAAAAATCAAAGAATTACGAAAAATACCAAAAATATTAGGCGAAAAAAAAGAATCTGAATCTCGAAAATCACAAAAATTGAATTTCGCTACATATAATTCGATCATTAAAAATGTCTTATTCTGGACTGTGAAATTATAAATCATAAAATTTCACAGAAAATAACTATATTTTTCTAAAACAAATTTTTTCTTGATAAATTGTTTAAAATACTAGCTTATAAAAAAAAAATTTCACAAATAACATGCAGTACGAAATTTCTAGAAATCTTTGAAATACCTAATATCTGTAAGGTTATAATTTTTTAAAAAATCTATAAAAATAAAAAATATTTTTCAACTGTGAGCCCTATAGTATAGAATTTTCTTATTCTCAAAAAGTATAAAAAATAGTTAAGGACACTTTAGACTGTATATAAAATAGCGTCGTGAATGGTGCTCTTGATCGATGACTTAAAGTAGTCACAAAAATTTATCATTAGTGAAAGAACTTTTGAGACTGATGGAAATCTGTCGAGAAATGTTTGCTGAATTAAGCACATTTCTTCTTCGCGTTTACATCATCGTAGGTCGAGAAATATTGCGATACAAGTCAAACGAAGCCATTCCGGGCTTGCTCGTTCGCGTAAGATTTCCTAAAGACGAGAAAAAAAAATTTCGTACAAAGCAAATCCGTTAGCTACGGTATTTCCTTCACGTTCGTAGTTTATAAATGATGTTATATTCCTGAAAATTACAATAAATTTATCATTTGAAGTAAGAACCACAGTTTTTTTAATAGTCCGCCGGTTACAATTTGATGTTTTCAGTTTCATGAAATCACAGCGAATTCCAAAAAATTTTATATAGTTTCAGAGTTTTTACTTATTTTTAGAAGTTTTCATGATTTTCACTAATTTTTTTTCTATGGAAAAGAGAAATTTTGTATCTAGCAAATTTTTTGGTTCTTGTGAAATTTTCAGTATATTCTTTCAGTGTAAGATTTCTGAAGAACAAAAACGATTCTGACTTTTTCCAACCGTTGATGTGAGACGATTAAGTTTCATTTTACACTGTGAAATGTTATTGATTTATCGGGCGAGTCGAATTTCAAGGCTCGCAAAGTGCGATGACACTACGTGCATTCATATCGATTTCTCGATAGATCCAGGCCTTCCTCGCCATAGCTGCATTCTAGTAGAGCGATAGTTCGCGTATCTCTCTTAATGAGTGATAACGCATTTTATCAGCACGTCATTGCGTTCCATTCACTTTACTCGGCTGATTTCTCCGAAAGAGCGTCATAATTTAAAAACTTGAGCACCTGTGTTGACTCATTTATTTACTTATCATTTTTTAAACCCTTTCAACGAACATTCATCATTTAGTTTTTTAACAGCAATACAGAAGACAAAAAAAATCTATTTATGTATTTTCGTTTCTTCTGAACTATTATTTAACAATCTGAAAATAAAAAATGCTACAATTTTTTGATTTTCATGAATTATTCTAGGCTATTTTTGAGTTTTTCAAGGTATTAAACAATTTTGGCGACAGAATATGACTTTCCTTCCACATTTGTTCCATATAGGATTATTTATTGTCATAACTGCATGATTTATTTATGAGATCATTATTTCATAGACTCTTCATTAACGATTATGGGTGTTTTCTTCGATTCATCTAAGGCAAATAAGAAGTTGGAGAAAATCCCAACTATTCATTTTAATTGACTTTCATAACCAACAAATTCTTACATTTTTATAACTCTTAACTCTCTAAAAATTTCAGATTTCCATGTCTCAACAGAAAGCTAAAATTCTCAACATTAGCAGTGCCTGGGAATAGGCGAGCAATTAAAAAACTAGGTAAAATTCACAAGAGGGAAGTCGAAAGAAAAAAAACAAACTGGGTTGCACTTTAAAGCACAATGTCTTTCTTCATTGTTGCGGGGTTATTCATCCCGTGCGAAAAGCTTCAACGAGTTTGAACAACTTTAATTAAACGCATTACAATGGGCCGGCCCAATGAACTTTGGTCGCGACGCGTCGCTCGACATATGAATTAAAACGACGTTTAGCAAACAGGAAAAAAGCGATTTTCCACGTCTTATGAATTTTTCCTTCATACTCTTTCAGGTAATCACGGTTATTACCAGTTTCCACGAATGCAATTTTTTTATCTTCTTGTCTTGTAATCTACATTTTCCAAATTCGTTTTTTTATCATAACCTATGATGTTTCAGTAATGCATATTTCAAAAATTTTATAAAAGATAGTCTTTAGCAATATTATTACACATAATATCATAAACGAAAGTGTAGTTGTCACAACCACATCCATATTGAGATTTTCACTAATTTTATTCATGGTTGGCACTTTCATATATCACAATAACACACTAAAAAGTATGGCTGTCATTAACATACACAATAAATATTACGATTTTGCAAACTATAAAACCACACACTTTTAAGTCTCAGCCTTTCAAGAAACTCTAAACTTGGTTCCACCAACCATAAATTTAGCTATACCTAACATAAATACACTTGGCGTGAACCCTACTATTTATATAGTTGTGACATCCATACCGTCTTCTCCGTGAATGTAAATTCATATCACAGCCAATCAATGTTGCGACCTATTTCGAAAAATGTTCCACCCGACTTCACTGATTGTTCATAAAATTTGGAACGATAAAAACCAGACTCAGCGAATGGAAAGTCGTGGAAAATATTTCACGGTCCATCGAAAAACTGGATGCAGCTTGGTCTCTGGTATTTGTAGACGGAAAGTTAAGATGCGCATGCTCTAGTGAGTTAATTGGGAGCGGGTCCGGTCTAGAGTGGTTTAAGTGTCGAGGCGATTGACTCAAGTGGAGGTTTTCAAAAGTTCTCTCGTACTCTTTTGAGGGCGCGGAAACGTCTCGGTGACGCCGGGAAAATAATACACGACGATGAAATTCAGTTTTTGACCGTCACTTATAAAAGGGGGAAAATACGTGGGCGCGAACAAGTCGGGAACGAAAAGGAAAGATGCGCGGTTGCCAAGTAGTGGCGTCCAAGAATAATCTCGGTAATTCGTTCGATCGAAAATTAACGGGATTGGGGTAAATGGAGTCTATCCAGATGATTAAAAAAGAAATAAATAAAAGGAAAGTTTATGGCTTCAAATAATCAATCACGAAAATGCAGTTTCTGACAAATATTTTGCAGAAAATGAAAATCTGTCTTCGAAATGAGCAGATTCAGAAGTTAGAATGTATTATAAATAGTTTATAAACGTTTATGGAAACAGCTAAAATAATGAGATTGTTGATATGATAATTCAAACGTCGATTTTTTGGGTGCCCACGAAGTTTGGCAACATCATTAAAAGGTTCCAAACAATTTGAGTTGGTACGCTTGAGCAACGTTGCTTCATCTAAGGCGATGTTGCCGTTGTTATTCATGTCAGCTGAAATTTCGATCACGAATTCTATAGTATTTGCAATAAAATTAAAATTCGTACGAAACTATATTCGAATTTTCTCTTATCATAAGTAACATTTCTCGAAGTTAAGCTTATTTATTTTAGATTGTTCTATTTCGTTTAGAGTTAATTATACTTAATTTACTCAGCCTACATTACTAGGAAACCAGGATTAGATTGCAACTATCTACAATCTTACTCATTATTTAATCTTAAAACTCTACTCTTACACCTCTTCACATCTAACACCCACCAAACCCTTCTTTCTCCTATTCTCTCATACATCGAAATATCTAAATCTTCCCTTAATCCTTCCGATGAGACAATCTATATCCAATACCTCTAATACAGCAAATCCAATTTCCTGAATATGTACTACACAAGTTCCCTAATGTTCTACGAAATGTTAGAAGTTTGAAATTCAGAAAAGTGTGCCAGTCAATTCACTGATATTAAACACCTTTCATTCGAAATTCAGTTGTTTGTAAAATTTGAAGAAATCCATCGATTCGGAAATACACACACACACACACACACACACACACACACACACACACACACACACACACACACATTTTGTCCAAACTTTTATCTTTTGCAGTTTAAATCTTGTAAATCCTGGAACACTCTTGTAAAAAACTTTCCAGAAACTGCACATTCATGATCCATCTTTTTCAAATACAAACCATTCAATTATTACGGAATTTCAAACGAAAAGCGATTGAATTTTACATCAAAGACATCTCTTGAATCTATTGCAGTTTTACTTCCCATAAGAAATATCCCATTGATGTTATCCATCAAATCAAATTGAATCGTTTCAAGTGCTCTCTAGATTCTTGTATTTTTCTGTTATGTATTCTTGGAATGCAGCCCTTCGAAAAAATCAAATATCCCGTATAAAACGATGAAAATACGAACGACGAACAAAGAAAGCACGTATGAAACGATAAATTATGGATTATTGATTCAGGCATGATACTTGGTACGTGGACGTAAGGATGCAACGTGGTGCACTGAAATTCCTTTCACGCTTCACAAGCTCGAAGTATGTTATCGCAGCAGAAGAGAGGGTGGATACATACTTTGGCCTGCGGTAGAGGACGTGCGCGATCGAATAAAAAGATGATCGCGCTTAACGGATGTTCTATACGCGACTACCGGACGTTATATGTCGACCTCTCGTTACCTTGTTTAGTTTATGCGTCGTGCTCGCGATACGTTCAACAATCGGTCACATAAGGTAAATGTTCCAGTAATAAAGCGTTAACTTCATCTTCAACTCTTGATGTCATAGGTCTCGATTGAATGAAAAGAGGCTACACAAGTATTTTATAAATGTTTTATTTGACCCTAAAGGAAGTTATTATTAAGCTGATGGAGAACATTGATTTTGACGAAACTAAGATTTGTAGTCCGAGGCGAAGCTGGGGAACTAAGTCTGAAAGAACAATAGTGTATTGAACCTCGTTTTTGTCAGAAAACTGCAGTCAAAGTATCAATTCTTGTATCACAATATTGTTTTTGGAAGTGTTTGAATGTATGGGTTTTTTTCAAAATCGTTAGAACTCTTTGATTTGTAAAATTTCCAGTAATTAAGCGTTAACTTCATCTGCAACTTTTGATATCATAAGCTCTCGACTGAATGAAAAGAGGCTATACGAGTTTTTAATGAATGTTCTTTTTGACCCAAAAGTAGATTATTTTTAAGCTGATGAAGAACATTGATTTTTACGAGACTAAGATTCGTAGACCGAGGCGAAGCTGAGGAACTAAGCCTGAAAATACAATATTGTATCGAATCTCGTTTTTGTTTAAGAATTCTAGAGAAAAATACCGATTCTTGTATCACAATTCTTAGGTGTTTTAATGTATAATTCTGGGGTTTTTAAAGTTATTAATTTTTTTATTCTTAAAATTCTGAGTTACGAAGTCTTTATTTCATCGGCGAATTTTCACGTTGTAGATCTCGATTGAATGAAAAGGGGCTTTTTAAGTATTTCATGAATGTTCTATTTGATCTTATGGGAAATAATTGAGTGTATGGGGGATGTTGATCTCGACTGAATATAGACTCTAAATCTTAGATGAAGCTAACGAATTTTTTTCATTAAAAAAATCCAGTCCAAAATACTACCGATTCTTGTATCATGGTTTTGAAGGTAACTAAATGTATAAATAACAATTTAAACTCTCCATAGTTATAATAGTTTTTCCATATTCATTTATCTCTAAAATTTCCTTGACACCTGAAAACATTTTCTGAAAATTCCTCAATATGCAGATGTACGAAAATTTGTGAGAAGTTATTTCCATATTGACAAAACATAACAGTGGTAGAATTTCATACAGTTTCAATGAGTTAAAAGGAGTTTGCAGATTTACTATTATTACGAAGATAAAAAAAGATATCATGCGATTTGTTAGAAGTGAAAACTGTTGAAAGCTTTGAATTTTTCAAAATTGTTCAAAATTTTCATAAAAATTCTCATTGCCTACAAAAATGATTGACAATCTCAGAAGGTGAAAGACATTTATGAACGTTTTTTTTGAAAACCTAGAATATCGAAAAAGCGCAACTCTATTTAAAAATTCTTGTAAAATGAAGAATAATATCCACTGAAATATGTGAAAATATTTGAAAATTTCAGCCATTTCAAATATTTTTTTTAACTTTCTCAAACCTCATAAACTTGCCGAATCTCATATAATTTTTTCATTTCTTCATATTAATTTCCTCATTTTCTGAAAACTATGATTACTTCAAATATTATAGTTACAGGTTTTTGAATGATATACATACAACTTTTAAAATATCTCAGCATGTTTCGAAAGTTTCTACGAGTGCATTAAGAAAGAAAAAATCTTTTGAAATTTACAGTGACTTTCCATTACACTATAAAGTTTACAATGATCTTCTCATTTCTCAGCGACATAACTTCTTCAGCATCAATCTTACTTTCTCTGACAGTTCTGCGAAAATGTTTGAGAACATAAAATCGTTAGAGTTCATTTTTCATCAGGCTTTAAAAGAATATTTTATCAAATTCTAAAGATTTCGAATTACTGTGTTAAAAATCTTGAAATAAACAAAACCAGACAATTATTGGAATGACAAAACAGTTTGTTTTCGAATAACTTTGTAAAAGAACAAAATTTATTTCTTCAAATTTACGCGAAACTTAAATAATCATGTAATTGAAACAAACAAATTGATTAAATGCGACTTTTGAACCAGAAAAATTTTAACCTCAAATACGTGACCCAAAATCGAGAACCCCGATAATTTATATATAATCATATAAAGAAAATCTGAGTACACATGAAAAAAATTTCACGCTCTATTTTTCTCTCACTATTGATTTCCTGGATAAACGTTATGTAATGCTTTTTGCGAACAATTCATGGACAAACTGATCATAAACATTATTACTCGACAGTATAATCATACACTTCTTTATCATCGAGTTTCATTCGCGGCCATCGCAACAATAAATCCGTGTTTTTTTTTCACGTGACCAATTGCTCAATGATCTACTCTGTCTGTTCTCATTATTTTTATACAAAAAAAATTTTTTTTTATTATCTTGAATCTTATGAATATACGAAATTACCATTCAATAATACATTGTAATAAATAATGCATTCTTTCTCAAAACTAATCGAATTTGATCATTTATTGAAATTTCTCAAAATTTTTAATTACTTATGATTATTATATTCTGAAAACCACAAATGCACTGAAAATATTGTAATTTTTCCGTTGAATCTTCTCTAATCCTATGAATTCCTAAAAAATTTAATCTTACAGTGAATTTTTCCACAATTTTATTATTCAACAATTACTCCAATCATCATTCTTTGAAAGAACAAAAAAAAAAACAATGTTTGCAAATCCATGATCTCAAATAAAACGAAACTTCGTTCGGTAGTTTGCAGAGCTGACAAATCATTATCGTGTTCGTTGCTTTGAAAACGAACGATGTTTCGCGCAAGTGTTTTTATGGCTGAACTGAAATTGTCAATAAAGATATGAGCATGAACGAGCGCACATCATCGTCTCGACGTTTGGCGAATAGAATAATGGGCGCTTCGAGTAGGACATATATGTATTTTTTCTCCAGCTCATTTGCATTGTAAATGTCGAGGCGAACGTTAATATCGGTTTTGCAGTTTCCCTGGATTCCCTAATCTTGAATAGCGATGTTACGGCTCGTATAAAACAGAGGAGGAAAAAGTTTCAGATCTACCGCTTTTTATCGTCGATAAAATCTCGATTTGATGGTATCAACGTTCATTGGATGTTTATTATAGATAGCACAACAGGTTTTTCCTAACAAATTAATACGTACGAGTATGGTTTTTTAGGTCGCATTTAATTGATTAGATTCTTGAAAAAGGAATACTTGAATCAGCTTGATTTTTTAAAGAATCAATTTGTAGATCATCATGGATTTAAAAAATGGGAAATCATGTTTTGGTCCTTAAAAAAAAACTTTGTTTATTGAAGAAATTATCTAAAGATCTTAAATGAATTCTGAAATCGAATTTCGTCATTTTCATACACAAAGTTAATCTTGTTATTTCAGATTTTAGATTTGAAGTCTTTGAATTTGTCCTAAATAAAATCAAATGCTCATCATACTTTGTAGTCAAGTTTCAAAACAGAATTTTTATATAGTGAAAATATCCTTTTTTTCAATAATCATAACTGGCTTAGAATACGTTATTTATAATTATTAAAGATGTGAGTTTACTATTAATTCAAACGAAATTATACATTTACAATTTAGATAGTTAATCCAAAATATACAAGTCACAGATCTTTTTAAATCTATAATTTTTATTTCCATTTGTGTAACATATACCTCTATTACTTATTAATTTTTTGCTTCGCAATAGATTCGATAAAAAAACTTAATCAAAAATATATAAACTCAAAACACTGAATAATAATAAAAAAATTTCTTTATTTACTAACATTAATTTATAACGATATAGTAGTACTAAATTTCATTATTTGAGAAAAATATTTATAACTTTTAAAATTTCTAATCCAAAATATCAGATTTACAAAATTTTCTGGTTTCAACATTCTTATTTTTTATTTATTCCATCAACAACTACGACTATTAAGTTTTTTTTACTCCTTCATTTCTCTAAGACTTTTATTTTGTAGTAAATACGATTAAATAATCGCCACGAAAAAATTAATGAGATCTGAAATCTGAAAAAATTGATTTAAATTTTATTAGATTCTTGTAAAGTGTATTTTTTTAATTTCAAAGTCTAGATCGCGATTTCTACATTCAAGCATAAATTTTTTTACCATCGCACATTTAGCTATTAAATTTACATTTCGGTAATCGTAAAATTTCAAGAATTCTCTTTATTGCAATAAAATTATATTTTTTATAATATACAGTAAACTGCAGTAAATCCAGTAAATATAATAACAACCGATAAATCGATAGAATTAAGATAAAAATTTGAATGCAGCTTTTGATTATTTCTCAACAAATTTGCGTTTTTTATGAAAAAAAAATTCATCAAACTCTGTTTCTTTTTCGCCCCTTTTTTGAAGTTGTTCTGATTTCGATATTCATATTTTTTATTTATTCCATCCATAACTATGACTATTGTGTTTTTTTTACTTCTTGCATTTCTTTAAGACTTTTTTTTGTAATAAATTCGATTAAATAATCACCACGAATAAATTAATGCGATCTGAAATTAAAAAAAATTGTTTTTAGTTAGTAAATAGTTGTAAAGTGTTTTTTTTTTCGAAATTCAAAGCCTAGGTCACGATTTCTTTATTTAAGCATAAATTTTTTTCTTTGTTCAATAGGTAATTCAATTATTCAGTCAAAAATTTGAAATTTTTCAGCTATAACACATTTGGCTACTAAATTTACATTCCAATAATCGTAAAATTTCAAGACTTCTCTTTATTGCAATAATATTATCTTTCATAAAATACAGTAAACTGCAGTAAATAATAACAACCGATAAATTGATAGAATTAAGATAAAAATTCTAATGCAGCATTCGATTGTTTCTCAAGAACTTTTAGTTTCTATTAAAAAAAATTCATCAAACTTTTTCATCGCTTCTTTTTTCCATACAGATCGTCATATCTAACATTCTATACAAATTTTTTATCATTTACCTCGACGTGGGTATAGTTGTAAACGCGATTGTTTAATATACATTTGTTGGTGTGACTCGCTGGTAATGCAAGGCGCGTAACACATGAACTTAAACAGCTCCATGCTCCACTTCGTTGCGAAGGAAATAAAATTAGAAATCAAATAGCTGTTGATGAATGGAGCGCGAACGCAGAAGCTCAACTAAATCCTTCCACGTACGTAGATCAGTGACGTATGGAAAAATCGTGGGTGCATGAGGCTCCGACGCGCCTTCGAGTTGCTCAATATGGCAATCATCATCGTTTATTGACACTCAGGAATGTGCTTCCTTAATTATCAATGAACAATGGACAATACTCGTTTTGAACACTCGAGATTGACTTTGATTTTTGCTACGCTTCCAACTTGAGAAAAAGAAACATTGAAGAAGACATCTTAGAAAACGAATTTCAGAATAAAGCTATCGACCTTCATAATTTCGCATTCATTATTCGTTCTTGATATCTGGGCGTAAAATAGTGGACAGTGATGGTTGAGATTGGCAGTAATGGATGTAATCAGGTCAATAATAAATTAGGATTTGGCTCATCTTAATTTTTGCACGAGATTTGGTTTTGGAGGAGTTGAATATAAGACGCATTTTAGTTTAAATTGTCAAATTACTGATATAGTATTTTTGTTAGCAAGAAATTGAATTATTCTGATTGTGATAAGGAAGTATTTGTACTCTCATATCATTAACGAATCTACTGATTGAAGTCACTCAATTTATTGTATTGTATATACTTAACTTAACTTACTTTTTCAAACTTCATGACAAATCTGCAGCTATTTTCAAATAAAGCTATAATTCGGTGTTCACATACGAAACGAATTTGTTCCACAAACTTGACATCAGCCTCGTCAGTACGAATTTCGACAACTCCATCATAGGTAAATGTGGATATTTCCACAATGGCCTGTGTAACCCATGAATGGTAATGCTGATAATTATTCTAGAGTTGTAGATTATTCGAAATTTCTCAGGGTGCTCGTTTACGTCCATGACTCACAAGGAGTTACTTTTCGGTGCGATATTCCTCGATCACGGCATGAATTATTCAAACCCAGAAGCGATAACGCTATCTACTCCCGACTCATTTCAATGCTTTCCCCAGAAACTTCGCGAGGACGCGCATTACATCACGTCGCTTTGACCGAGGATGCTCCGTGGTTTTTTTCTTTTAAGCCAATTGAGGGTATTTCCAAGTTTCTATTTTCACAGAATATTCAAGTAAAGAGAAAATCGAAAATGCGTTTCACGTCTTGTTCTGCATTTCGTGAATCTTTAAAACGTACAAAAATCCGAAATACTTTTTTAAATTTATTATGTTCGTACTGAATACTGTTTGCCTAAATATTTGACATTACAGCTTGACTCTTGAGTTAGGTATCTTAGATAAGACAAATTTTGAACTTTTACATACTGAATCAATAAATTCACATCTTCAGTACACTAGGAAAAACGTTAATCAATTATACTTTCGAATTTTTTGTTTGATATTCTTTCAATTTGGGCAAGTTTTCAAAGAATTTCACTATTTTTTGGAAGATGTTTATAGAAAAAAAAAAAAAAAAAAAAATACAAAAAACTCCGAATACTAAAGTTGGCAATCTATATTTAGAAGTTCGAATTTTTGCTCATTATTTTGAATGCAACACTCACATTTTTTCATGATATAGTGCATTCTTGCAAATAAACTAGTTAAATATTACAAACTATTTTGCCTGTTTAATAATATCGATTTAAATGTCACTATTACTCTGTAAAGCATAGGTAATTATGACGTATTGTAACGTTTTGCGCGCGTTCCGATATTCCTTCAGAAATATTATTTTTAATTTTTATACGTACAGAAATATCCCCCCCCCCACCCCGCATTAAAGATTAAAAGTTCTTCTTCAACTATTTCAATAACTACAAAAACACATTTTTCTTTAAACAAACAAACAAACGCAAGTAAAAAAAAATTGTGAAAATATTTTCACGTTTCTGAAGTAATTACAAAAGTAGAATACTTGGAGATTTTGAAAGTATAAGACACAAAAAAAAATTGAAAATGCCAAGTAAAACTTCGCAAAAAAAAACTGAGAAAACTGTATTTCAGACGTCGCTGTTATAAAGATTGTTCCAAAAAATGCAGAAGAAAACAGAAAAACTCAATTGAATACTGTTGACAAGAAACATTTTTTTCGGTTTTCTCATATCATATATGTTGTTTTTTTCATTTTATTATTATTTAAATACATGAAATTTTATTTTATATTTATGCAATTATCAGTGAATAAAGTTTTTGATCATATAATATTTATTTAAATTAAATCAAAACTATTAAATGAAATAATTTTTAATAAATATTATTAAGAGATATTAAATTTTATACTATTTTAACCCTTGTTATGCACGTTTCATAAAAATCACGTATTGTGCACATGGGGTATGTCATACCCCAGTCACTATAAATATTTGTAACAAACAAACAACTTGTTCTTTTGACCTACAAAAATATAAGGGTCTAATTTGAGGCTTTGCGAATAAGGACTAGTGGTTGAAAGTATAATTTTGCATTGTTAAACAATAATAAAAAACACTTGGAAAAAAAAAACAAAAAATTGATAAAAAATTCATTTTTTTATATTTCTTGCTAATTTTTTAGGATATATTTCTTGAAATACTATACTTTCAATAAAATATATTGGTTTATATGAGTGTTCAAAAAAGTATATTTATTTTGCTATATGATATCAAGAGCTTTTGTCAAAAATAAGAGGATACAGTATCGGGAAAAGAGTGGGTTTTTTTCTCAATTATTCTTTATTGAGGGTTTTGTGAAAATTTTATAGTACAAAAAAGTTTAATTATGAAAAATAAAGACAATTACAAAAGTTCAAGACTCCAAAGTTAAGGACTCAAAAGGT
>JAPYZL010042739.1:0-29552 GCA_030522825.1 Platygaster orseoliae
TTTTTTTTTTTTTTTTTGGAAATAAATAAGTACAACGTTTTGCTACACTTATCAAATAAATACAGCATTTTCGGAAAATTATATCTTTACACAAATGCATTGAAATGTAAAGAAAAAATTTATTTACAGGACGATTCAATTGATATTGAACATATAGGTATCATGTTCTTGGATCGTTTTTATTAAATATATCGTATATCATACAATTATGTTTATTTTGAAGAAAAAATTTGGAGTTCAGTGAATTGAAGAATTATATTATCAATTTTGAGTCTTTTATATGAATTTACGGAAATCGAAAAATTGGAAGAACGTAGAAAAATTGTAATTATGTCAAAATTTGGAAAGTTTGTATATTCAGATGTTTTGGAAAACTTACTAATTTTAAAATTTACGTTGTTTGATATATTTGAGCAGATTCTGTTATACTACAATAATTTCATAATTTTTTTTTATTTCTAGGAATTCCGTGAGTTATGATTTTAAAAATTTTCAAGAAGACTGACATTGTGAAAATTCATTCAATATCGTAGAATTTAAATATTTAAGCAATTTTTAAAGTTATAGAAATGTAATTAATAAGGAAAATTCGAAAAAAATTGTCAGATATTTGGAAATTTTGGAGATTGAGAGATTTTCAATATTGCTGAAATTGACTTTTTTTATAAACATTATTAAAAATCTTTAATGATTGCTAAAATTCAGAAGTTTCGTGACATCTTCAACATTTTTCAAACTTTCGAAAAATTTATAAACTATCAATTGTTGGAAAATTTCAAGCGTTGTGAAAATTCAAAACAAAAAATAGTTTAGAAAATTATTCATAAATATATTAAAATGAAAAAATCATGAAAATAAAGACGTTTCGACAATTTCAGCAATTTAATTTCGAAAATTTCAGTTATTTTAAATATTTCGTCAAAATTTGAAAAATATCGAAAATTTCGGTGACTGCAAAAATTTCAATATGACAATAATTAACTTATTTTTATGTATATAATTCAGATTTCTTAATGATTACCAAAATTAATAAATTTTGTCACATAGAGAACATTTTGAAAACTATAGCACTTTCACAAAATTCATCAATTATTCATAGTTCTTAAATGTTCCGAGTTGGGAATTTTGAAGATTTATAAAAATTTTTAACGTTTTGAAAATTCGCAACAAAAAATAGTCGACAAAATTTATTAATAAGTATATTGAAATTGAGAAATCATGAATATAATAAAGATGTTTCGATAATTTCAGCAATTTTTTTCGAAAATTTTACTTATCCCGAATATTCCCTTCAAATTTGAAAAAAATCGAAAATTTCGGTGATTACAAGAATTTCAATATTATAAAAAATGACTAATTTTTTAGTATATTATTCGATGATTATTAAAATTTTGAAATTTCGTTAAATTTAGAACATTTTTCGAACATTAGGACTTTCGAAAAATTCATTAATTATTCATTGTTTGAAAATACTCAGAGTTGGAAAAAATTTAAGATTTATGGAAATTTTAAGCCTTCTGAAAGTTTGCAAAAAAAAAAAAATAGTTGAAAAAATGTATCGATAAATATAATTTTTTAAATTTAAAAATTATGAAAATAAAGATGTTTCGATAATTTTATCAATTTCATTTCGAAAATGTCACTTATTTCGAACATTAAAAAATTTCGAAAATTTTTGGAGAATTTAACCGTTTTTAATATGGATCTCGAAGTTTCTAATACTGTAGATTTCGATAATCTAAGAGTTCAGTTATCGCGTAGAGTGTGAAATAATTTCTAAAATCGTGTACTCCTCCAAAAATGAAACGGTAATCAATACTTTTCCTACCAAATTATAATAACCTTTGCAACCGATATACGAAGTAAAAATTTCCGATGATTCACAAAAACTACTCTACAAGTATTATATACAAAATCTATTCTTTCCCAATACTAACACATTTTAGAAGCCTCCACAAAAAAACCGTTTTTCCAATTATTACTATCACACCCCAACAAATACATGCAAATTTCACGAATTCCTTTGTATCGCTTACGAAAACTCCATAGTCGTGACGTATTTGTAAACGGGAACATTGAATTTTCTCTCAGTTTACTTTACCTGATTCGAAAGATTGTTTGTTTGGTTCCGTATTTCAGCATTTCGCGTAAAACTCTATCGATCGCGCAACAACTCGGACTAAAAAGTAATACAACGTTGGAGTTAAAGATACGGATGTAAAAAGATACATTGATTTCCAGGGTTTCCATTTTGCGAAACGCTTTTACGTCGCTGATTGATAAGAGTATTTCCAGATTGAATTTTTGCTTCGCGCTTGACTTTTGTTCCACTTTCAACTACTCTTTCAGAAGTGTTATCGTCTTTTTTTCTTTATTGTCGCAATAAACCTTTGCCTTTGTTCTCCGAGACGAGGAAGAAGAAAATAAACGAATTCAACCCTCCACAGTGCATTGAACAGATTTTTTTATCTCACTGCTTTCCACTTTGGTCTTCATTTTTATCGATCCCTCATCAATTTTCCGTTTAATGCGAACACAAAAGGCAGATTTTGAATGACTTTTCGTCTGCTAATGTGGCAAGTTGGAAAGTTCTATTTTTGTCCTTCTTCCTCTCAGATAATTTCTATTCTATGCGTCTCTCTCGCACTACAGTAGATTTACATTTTCCGGTGAAACACAGGTACAAAATCGGCAAACTTAGCTATCAAGGCCCAACGGCCCTGAATGGGACCTTTTCCAAACCCGCGATAATCGGGGTCGTAGCTGCTGGTCTCTTCCTGATGATCATCTTCATCGGCTTCCTCATTGCCTACCGTCGCAAGTCCACTGAAAGCAACAGAGTACTGAAGAACATGCAAGAGCAGATGGACATTCTGGAACTTCGCGTCGCGGCCGAATGCAAGGAAGCTTTTGCCGAGCTTCAGACGGAGATGACGGACTTGACGAGCGATTTGACGAGCGGTGGCATTCCCTTCTTGGACTACAGAACGTACGCCATGGAAATTTTGTTCCCGAGCGTTCCCAACCATCCGGTACTTGTGTGGGACCGGCAGGACCTGATGAGGAAAGAAAAAGGTTTAAGGTTATTTGGCCAGCTCATCATGAACAAAACGTTTCTCTTGCTGTTCGTGAGGACTTTGGAGAGCAATCGATACTTCTCGATGCGAGATCGGGTTAATGTGGCGAGTCTCATCATGGTGACGCTGCAGAGCAAAATGGAGTACTGCACTGATATATTGAAAACTCTGCTGGCAGAGCTCATTGAGAAATGTATGGAGGGGAAGAACCATCCGAAGCTGCTTCTTAGACGGTGAGTTTTAGTGACAGTTTTTTGTTTTTACACTGAACTTTTACAGGAAATAAAAGTATAATTTACTTGTTTTACTATATTTTGGTTCAGTGTTTATAACTTTCAATCTTGGTTTCTTTTCTAGCGTTCAGTCGAACATAAGTCTGTCCTTGTTAAGTACTACCGAGTTACGAACATTGTTTAAGTTCATGAATGACAATTGTCAACTACCGGTAAAGTAGGATACTATCGATAAAAGTCACTTTTGAGAATGTAGATGGCGCGGTCGGTAAGGTAGGTTACTGTCGGTAAAATGTATAGATTGTTTTGGGTACATTTCTGGCAATTTCGTAGTTTTTTAACGTGAATATGACTGACACTCGCGAAAATCAGCATCGAGACTAGAAATTTTCTTGAGTTGAAAAAATTCTGAAAAATTGTAGAATTTCGCAGTTTTCTTAGTAACTTTGTAGCTTGACTTCATTATCACATTTCTACGATAAAATTTTCTTTTCTTTCATTTAACTTACAGGAAGAATCAAACTTTTTTTCAATTTCATAAGGAATAATAATAAAAAAAAACAATATTTGTATGCAACAGAAACAATTTGACGTTTATGCTGAGCCATAATAATTTCATACTGTACACTATTCAGGATTTCACATAATTGGCTACCAAAAATAAGCCAGTCAGCAGCCACGCATTCCCAAAAGTAATAACAATATCGCGAAATCGAGCTACGAATGTTTGTCCAATGCTGAAACTTTGTAGAAATTTCCGACTGAATTCATTAATAGTTTTACGAGATATGGAATGGTCAAATTTACTGCTGTTTTACTCATGTTTTCACGAGTGCAGTACGTACTGTGCTGAAGCACTCGGAAAATGGCAGGCAATAAACTGAACGGTTTTTCAGCTATTTCCTCTGTATGGAGTTTCGGCAATAAAAAAATTTTTTTTTTCTAATCTGTCCTGAATAAAGCAATGAAGTCCGAGGTGATAAATGAAAATTGGCATGTGAATTTCGCTTTCACTGAGGAGGTCAACAAAATGAAATATTGTAAATCAAGTGGGATGTAAAATACTTAAAAACAACAAACTTTTCAAAATTTGTGTTAAATAAATTTTTGTAGTAACTGTCATGCAACTGATAATTCTAGAGAAAAACGAATTCCATCCATCAGCTTCACCATTAACATACATAAGAAGTTACACAAAGTGAAACTGACAAAAGATGACAAAGCTGAGAATCGTTGAATTTTGTGTAACAATGTTGTTTCTCTGTTTCCCAGGACGGAGAGTGTGGCCGAGAAAATGCTGTCAGCCTGGTTCACCTTCCTCCTCTATAAATTTATGCGAGAGTGCGCCGGTGAGCCACTTTACATGCTGTTCCGCGCGATGAAACAACAAGTCGACAAGGGTCCCGTGGACGCTATCACTTCAGAGGCCAGATACTCATTGTCCGAAGAGAAACTCATCAGACAATCCATTGATTTCAAGCCAATGGTGAGTTCTCACTCACCACAAATTCAAGTTTCAACAACTGTATTAGTACACCTGAAAAATTTATTGTTAATTAATTTTTACGAGGACGTATATTATTATTCAGGATAAATTTTTGCTGCGTTTGCAGTAGTATCTGAAACATTTGGAAATTCGTATGACTTTGGAAAATTTTTTAAATTACTCTTCTTTATATATTATAAAAAATACACCCCCCCCCCCCTCCACCCCGGTGCCGCAGATTCAGTATGCTGCATCTATGGATGTATATTTAAAAAAATAACAACAATGAATAATATTTTTAATATGCAAATTATGATTTCACTTTGCATTTTTTTGGTCGTTTTGTTGGAGTTTTTCTGTGATTTTTGGCAAGTTCACTTTATCTGGCGATCCTGAACCAGTTATAGTTGGAGTAAGTATTTGATTTTGTTGAGATTAATTTTTTTTGGAATAATCGAAAAATATTTTTTGATCCTGTGGCGAAGGACGAGAAACACAATCGGAAATTCTCTAAATCTTGTTACAAATGATAGTATAGGGTTTTAAGAAAAATTAATTAGAGAAAAAACAATCAGAGCAATTATTAGAATAATGAGATAAATTTTGTTAGGTTTAAATATTCAAGCAATTTTTTAAATTGTAGAAATTTTATTGATAAGGAAAATTCGAAAAAAGTAGTGAGACTCTTGAAAACTTTGGAGATTGCAAGAATTTTAACATTGTGAAAATACACTCATTTTTATAAACATTATTGATTATCTTCAATGATTGCGAAAATTCAGAAAATTAATGTCAAAATTTGGAGAATTTGGTTATTCCGATGTTTTGGAAAACTTAGATTTTTCAAAATTGAAGTTATTCGGAACATTTTAAGTACATTTTGTTATTTCATCATCATTTTATAAATTTTTCCCACTTTATTGAATTCCAAGAATTATTATGATTTTGAGAATTCCACGAAGACTGACAATCTAAAAATTCACTAAATTTTGTAAAATTCAAATATTTCAGCAATTTTCGAAATTGTAAAAATTTGTCAGACTTTCGAAAATTTTGGAGATTGCAAGGATTTCAATATTGTAAATATATATTCTTATTTTATGAACATTATTCAATGATTGCTAAAATTCAGAGATTTTGTCACATTTAAAACATTTTTCAAACAATAAAAATTTCGCTTAATTCATTAATTAGTAGTAGTTGAAAAATTTTAAGATTTATGGAAATTTTAAGCGTTCTGAAAATTTGCTACTGAAAACAGTCGACAAAATTGATTGGTAAGTATATTAAAATTAGAAAATTATAAAAATGAAGATGCTTCGACAGTTACAGCCAGTTACAGCAATTTTATTTTGCGAATGTCAGTTACTTTGAATACTCTGTTAAAATTTAAAAAATTTCTAACATTTCGGTGGTTGCTATAGAATTTCAATATTGTAACAATAGACTCAATTTTATGAACATTATTGATCATCTTCAATGATTGCTAAAATTCAGAAATTTCGTCATATTTCAGAAAATTTCGAAAACTATAAGACTTTCGCAAAATTAAACAATTATTCATCACATCACAATTATTCACACTCATCTTCTCCGAAGATAATTTTCATGTTGAGTGAATTGGATAATTTTATGAATTTTGAGTTCTCAATATGAATTAACAGAAATCAAAAAATGAGAAAAATGTAGAAAAATTATTAATATGTCAAAATTTGGAAAACTTAGAAATCCAGGTGTTTTGTAAAACTCAGATTTTTCAAAATTTAAGTTATTTGGAACATTTTAGCAGATTTTGTGATTCTATCATAAATTTATAATTTTTTCCCACTTTATAGTAACTTCACGAATTATCATAATTTTGAAAACTCCAAGAAGACTGACATTCTAAAAATTCACTAAATTTTGTGAAATTGAAATATTCAAGCAAATTTCGAAATTGTAGAAATGTGATTAATAAGGGAAATTCGAAAAATTGTCAGACATTCGAAAATTTCGGAGATTGCAATGATTTCAATATTGAAAATATTTACTCATTTTTAAATATAAACGTGGAAATAAAAATAAAAATTATAATGTATATTAATGAAAATTTGAATAATGTAGAAAATTTGAGAACTGTTGTAATGAATTTCAAAAATCTCATATATCTTATTTAAAACTAACAACAATATAAATAATATCTTTAATTTAAAAAAATAATTAATAATTATAATAATAATAATACTCGAAGGTAATAACATCAATCAATTATATAAAAAAAAACCAGAGGAATTATCGGAATAATGTGAAAAATAATGCAAGATAATAATCACGAACATCACAAATATTGCAAAATTATTAAATTTCGTATAATTTTTTTTTTTGTTGTAGTTCTTATTTTACGGTAACCAATTGCTAAAAAAATTTATAATATCTCTGTAATTTACCAAATCTAATATACCTTATTAAATATATCTGATGACTAATTTTTTTATTGCTTCAGTATATTAATGTTGAGTCGTTAAATCATGTGATAAACTAATAAAAAATTTCGAAGAAATCATTTTACTCGAAAATTCTATTGTAGAAATTCCAAAATTATGATTATGTAATAGAAAAAAGACACATGTTTCCAATAAATATATAAAAAAATTAATTTTTTTCTATTAAAATAATTCTCATAAATACTTCTATATATAATAAATTCTTCCTTCAAAACTTCAAATAGACATTATCTTGAAAAACCCATTAAAATAAAAAAAAACTCAATAGAGCTTGCAATGATGTTTCAAAATTTTATTGAAACGCCAAAAGTAATAACCCAAAGCTCAACCTAAATCTTTAAACTACTTCAATTGTTCAATTCAAAATTTTTTAGTACTAAAAAAGCGAATAAATCATCATTATTGTTTCTAATAATAACATCACGGTTCCTGACAAACTTAAAACGAACCAACTGTAAAACTTTTTATTCTCGAACCTCTGCAAAAATAAAGCATTTGCCTTTCTGTAATTTTTTTTCTTCCCTAATTATACCATGTCTTTTTCCTCTGACGTCATTTGGGAAAAGTAATTAGTGAAATTACACGGGAGAGAAGGCTGGGCGAAACTAGAAACTAAGAGATGAACCTGAAGAACGATAAAAAGTTTGGGGAAAAATCAGTTTTAAATGAAGAATTTTCACCAAAAAAGTAAAGAGTTTTTTTTACTTTTTCTCTGATACATATTTGTAATACTTGAAATAGTATATTATAAGTCATGATTAAAAATGAAAATATTATCAAATGTTTGAACTGTCTTACATTCGTTTTAATGATTTTGAACTCATCGTTAGTTTATCCCTCAACCTGATAAAAAATTTGAATGTTTATAACGATACTTTATTTTGCAATAAACCGCGTTAATCGTAAAACGTAACGCCATTAAAGTAACACGAAAATGTTCATACCATAAAATACCCCGAACCGCACATTTCGTACTTGAATTTGCATATCAGGAAATTGAATCCAATTTTCATAGCCCATAAAAATTATTCCTCGATGCAGAATTGAACTACGCATGAATTTGATATAAATTTATTTCGACTATTCCGCGGTCATATATGAAAATTTCCGGCGATTCCACGCAAATATTCCAGTTAAATTACTGTTTCATTATGCACCGACGCTTCGTGTATATTCGTGCGAAGTTTACCCTTACAGGAAAAACCACTTCGGTATTTTTCAGGATTACGTTCATGTCAGGAAGCTTCATTAAAAAGTAAAATCACTTTGTGAAAACATTGGTAAAAGCGTAATTTTCTCGTAAGTAGTGTGCTTGAATCTTTTCCGGGTTGAATGAAACTATTTGTTCTCAATCACAAAAAACGTTTCGTGATGAAAGACAACGATGAAAAAAAAAATCTTTCTTTTACCAGGTGGTAGAAAATGAAAATTTTTTGCAAAATAGATAGCATTTATTTATAATAGTTCAATAAATATTTGCCATTTTTTTTAACTGTACAATTTCTTTTCTATTGTGGAAATCATTTTCACCAGTTTTTTTATACGACTTTTACAGTTTCAACTATTTTAACGGAAACTTTGTATGGAAATTTGTTGTAATTATCCATGTTTTATTTATTCAACTCTTATTAATTTTTTTTTATTCATAAATTTATTTGAATGAATATCAATTGAATGAAATTGATTATTAATTGATTTATTTGTTGAAAATTATTTTAGCAAAATTAATTAATAAATAATTTATTGTATTCAATAAATACTATGTTTATTTATGTTTGATAAATTTTGAAATTAACTGTTATTATTTTCTTTAAAATCTAGAAAAATATTATAAATTTTTAGAGCATCGAATTGCAAGAAGCTATGATTATTCAAAAAAAAAAAAAAAAAAAAAAAAATCGAACGGAGCCAAATTTATCATTGGGGGTAAATAATTAATTCCACCCAATTTTCTTCTTTTCCAAGCTTTCGGTCATTTATAAAAATTATTTATTGAAAAAGAAAAAAATTGAGTGGAATTAATCATTTGCCCCCAATTGATAAATTTGGCTCCATTCGATCGTTTTTTTTTTTTGGAATAAGCGTACATTAAAATGGACCGATATTCAAATAATGTTTTAAAAAGCTTTATTATAATTCATAATATCAAAAAACTATTCAAGTTGTATAAATAATGAGAAAATATGAAAAATACTATGTAAAAGTATTAGAAAAAGACAAAGTTTTAATGACAGTTACTTGATCATCACAAAAATCGAGTTTTATTATATTCAATACGTATATTATATGAAAAATTATTAAATTGATTCAGAATTTCCGAAATATTCTCTTTTTATCCTATTCATACAATTCTGTGGAATTTTTCAGTATCTTTATAAATTTCTTGAAATTCTATGATATACTTTACAGATTTTTAGAATATAATGCTAAATTATTGGAATTTACGGTGATATTGAGTTTCTATAGTATCTTTAAAAATTTTTAATGTATTTAAAGATTGCTGAATAGATTAATTGAATTCGATGTTCCAGAATTTCAATTTCAAAAGAATTTCAAAAACTTTTTGTTCTCATTATAAATTCTGCTAATTTTATTATTTCACCGATATAGTTTATTCCAGTAAATTTTGCTGTAAAAATAAATAAAATATAAAAAATTTTTCTGTATTATTTTTTGATGCCGTTTTTACACAAAGATTTATTATACTTTTAGTTAAATATTGAACTACAATTTTTTTCAATATTCAAAGTATTAGAAGAGTTGAAATATATAAAATACATTTATGAAAATGTTCGACTTTGGACTCCAAATTTTATTTAACTTCGGAACTACGAAATTTGTAAAATTGGAAAATATTTTTATCAAAACCAGATCATTAAGGAATGAAAAATCATAAAATCCTGAAGGAATTATATTTTCGAAGTATTTTAGGAATTTCAGGATTCTCCTTATTTTATCCTATTTATACAATTCTGTACTATTTTTTGGTATTTTTAAAAATTTCTTGAAATTCTATGGTTAACTCTACATATTTCTAGAATTAAATGCAAAATTTCTGGAATTTACCGCAATTTTTAGTTTCTAGTATTTTTAAAAATTCCTTATGTATTTCTAGATTGCTATATATATTTCTAGAATTCTATTTTTCAAAGAATCAAAAAAAATTATTGATTCTCAATATTAACTTTGAGTACTTTTATTATTTAAAAAATATAGTTTATAACAGTAAGTTTTGCTGTATAAAAGTGTTTAATATTTTTTGATACAGTTCTTTTACAAGGATTTGTTGTACTTCTAGTTACAAATTAAACCACAATTTTATTACATTATAAAAAGTATTAGAAGAGTTCTATTAAATTAAATACATTTATTGAAAATGTTTGACTTCGGACTCAAAATGTTGTATAACTTCGAAACCTGAAATTTGTAAAATCTGAAAATCCTTTCACCGAAACCAGATCGTCAATGATTAAAAATCATAAAATTGAAAAGTAAAATATTTTCCGAGTATTTCAGGAATTTCTAAAATTTCCTTATTTCATCCTATTCGTATAATTTTGTGGTATTTTTTGGTACTTTTCAAAATTTCTTGAAATTCTATGATTAACTCTACGGATTTCTAGAATTATATCATGAAATAATGAAATTTACAACGATTTTGAGTGTTTATAATCTAAAGATTTATAATGAATTTGTAGATTGCTGTATAGATTTCTATATTTCAAAGAATCTAAAAAACTTTTTGTTCTCAATATTATTTCTTTATTATTTTACTATCTAACCAATATAGTCTATAACAGTAAATTTTGCTGTAAAAAAGTATTCAATATCTTTTGATACAGTTATTTTGCAAATACTTATCGTATCTTTAGTTATAAATTAAACTACAATTTTTTTACTTTATTAAAAGTATATAAAAGTCCAATTATAAAAAATACATCTATGAAAAAAGTTTGACTTTTGATAAAAAATTTAATACTTACATTACTTTGAAACCCTGAAATTTATAAAATCAGAAAATCTTTTTTCCGAAACCAGATCACCAAAGATTTAAAATCATAATACCTTAAGAAAATTATATTTTCCAAGTATTTCAAGAATTTGTGAAATTTCCTTATTTTATCCTTTTCATACAATTGTGTAGTATTTTTTGGTATTTTTAAAAATTTCTTAAAATTCTATTAACTCTACAGATTTTCAGAATTAGATGCTAAGGTATTGAAATTTATAGCGATTCTAAGTTTTTAGTATTCTAAACATTTATATTGTATTTGTAGATTGCTATATAGATTTTCGAAAGAATCCCAACAATTTTTTCTTCTCAATTTTAATTTTCAGTAATTTTATCAATTTTCCAATATAGTTTATTACAGTAAATTTTCCTGTTCAAAATATTCAATATTTTTCAATACAGTTTTTTTACAAAGATTGATTGTTTATTTTAGTTACAAATTAAACAACAATCTTACTACAATATTTCAAGTATTGTAAGAGTTCAATTATATTAAATATACTTTTGAAAAATGTTCGACCCTGGACTCCAAATTTTATATAACTTCAAACTCCGAAATTTTGTGATGTTCGGGTATGTTGACATACCCGAGAATATACCCGAATACTTACGAACATACAAGAGCACTTCTGAACAATTCCGAGCATACCCGAATACTTCCGAACATACCCGAAAACATACTCGAACACTTCCGAACATACCCGAACTATTCCGAATATACCCGAACACTTCCGAATATATAATTTCAAATATTAGTTGATAATATTCCACTGGTGATTTTAAGTTAAATAAATTTCATAGGTGAGAGTAATTTCTGAGATAAAACTTGACTTTTTGTGCCTCTGCACAAATTTTTATTAAAAAGTACTAGATTTTTCTTTCATTTATAAATAATATTTTGACACGACGAGGAATTTAATTAACGCGATAATGCTTGTTCATGATTGCAGACCGTTTTCGTGTCTATCTCGCAACAAACGGTGTTCGTGGGCGGATTGGATCCGAATACAGAGAACGTCCCCGTTAAGGTCTTGGATTGTGACACGATATCGCAAGTCAAGGAAAAGGCGCTCGACACTATTTACCGAGCCACGCCCTACAGCCAAAGGCCGCGAAAAGAGGACCTTGATCTTGGTAAGTCAACCAAGTCGACGCCGTTCATTGCCTCGCCACGGACTTTGCAATTCAAAGTCCGCGTGTTGAAACAATATCATTATTTTTCTCAGGGTGGTACACACTCGTGAAAAGTAACGAGTCGAGAAAAGTCTCGAGGAAATCGAACAAGTTCGTGAAAGCTTTTTTCAGTGTCTTTCGCATCGAGGTTTTCCACCCGTGAAAGGGTGGCGAAAGAGACTTGCTAAAAGAATGGATAATGAATTCATTTGTATGGATTTATGAGTTTTTTTTTTGTTTCATTAGGAGAAAGTAATTCAGAGCTGAACTTTCAAGAACTTTTTAATTCAGATGAGTTTCGTGAATTTATGAAAATTATGTGAAACTGCAGATGCTGAAAAAAATTGTCTGAAGATGTGATACTTTTATTATCGATTTATTGGAGTTATTAAGTTTTCCTTCGAATACCTGAAAACTTCAGATTATAATTGCGAACATGGACGTAGGTAGGGAGGGGGGCAGGAGCAAAAATGTCAAATTTTTACTGCTTGAGTCAGAGGCGTCGGCAGGAAAAATTTTCAGGGGAGTTTTTCGAAAAAAAATAAACACGTATATGTCTTTCATGATTTTTGAATTTTTAATCATTGAAGATGTGGTTATAAAAGTATGATTTCCAATTTTTTTCGAGTCAAAGGTTGTAGATAATTTCATGTTTATAGTAAATGTAATGGAATTTAATTTTTGTGATTTTCAATCAGCTGAGTGGAAAACTTTTTTTTCTCATGCTTTTAGTGTTTTTTCACAACATGGCAGATTTTATGATTTTATTTTGGATTTTTATGCATCAACTTGTTAAACATTTTTGAGAAAATGATAGTACACAGATTTCGGGTATTTAATATGCTATAGTGTTGAAATTTTCTTATTGGCTGTATTATTCACTATTTATCATTTATCATTGTAAGCAATATTTAACATTTTTATTGCTTAAAAAGTGTGAAGTTATATATTGTATAGTCACACATTTATGAATATAATTTCATTTCAGAAAAAATTCTTCTCAAGTTATGATAATTATTATTTAGAGTTAGAAAAATTAAAAATTCTGGACTTGTTTTGAATTTTACTGATGACAACGAAATCCCTAAAAATTTCTTTTTCTCAGGTATAAGATGAATCTTAAAATTTTTTTTTCAATAAATTATACCATTCAACCATAATATTGTTAATTTTAGAAATTATACTCGATTCTAAATAATTTCGAATCCTTAACAAATTCATGATAAAAATCATGTAAAGAAGAAAAATGGGTAATATTCTATAAAAAAATATTTTTGTTTTACTGACTTGAATTTTTCTGTTGAAATTTTCTTTTTGGCTATATTATTTCTTATTTATCATTGTTAGTAATATTTAACATTTATATTGCTTCAAAAATGTTTAGTTATATATCGTATATAGTCAAACATTTATGAATATAATTTCATTTCAGAAAAAATTTTTCTCAAGTTATGATAATTATTATTTTGAGTTAGAAAAATTAAAAATTCTGGACTTGTCTTGAATTTTACAGATGACAACGAAATCCCCAAAAATTTCGTTCTCTCAGGGGTTCGATAAATCTTTGAATTTAATTTTTTTTCAATAAATTATACTATTTATCTATAATATTGTTAATTTTGGAGATTATACTCAATTCTAAATAATTTCGAATCCTAAACAAATTCATAATAAAAATCATGCAGAGAATAAAAAGGGGCAATATTCTAGAAAAAGAAAATTTTTGTTTTACTGACTTGAATTTTTCTATTGAAATTTTCTTGTAGGCTATATTATTTATTATTTATTATTTATCATTGTTAGCAATATTAGAATTTTCTATTGCTTTAAAAATTTTGAGTTATATATTGTATAGTCAAACATTCATGAATATAATTTCATTTCAGAAAAAATTCTTCTCGTGTTATAATAATTATTATTTTGAGTTAGAAAAACTAAAACTCTGGACTTTTTTTCAATTTTACTGATTTTTTTATTATGTATTGTTGTTTTTATGAATTATTCTTTTATCATTATCACTTTCGTCTATTTTTCGTAAAATAATATTGAAAAAAATTGTTTTGTCATATAGTTTTTTAGTATGAAAAGATTTTACAGTAATTCAGGCATGTTTGTCTATTTATGAAAATCAAAAAGATTTTTAAGTGTTCTTCAGATTTCTAGTATTTTCGTAGATATTTATATATCAATTCTATAAATTATATGCTCTCGAATGAAAATATCGATAGATTTTTATAATTATATAAATTTTGAAGATAATTAGGTCTACGGTAATTTTAAGTATTTTTTATGTATCCCTTGAATTTTCTTTTGATTTCATTATTTATAAAATTTTTTATAGTTTTCTTGTATTTTTATACATTACCACTTAAGCACATTTTTCAGAAACGCGATTTTTTCATAGAATTCAATAACTTTTAATTTTTTTTTCAGAAATCGTATGACGAAATATTCCCTGGTATTTTTATTAATTTCTGTTTCAATTTTTCACGACTTGATTTCAAAGTTTTGAGATTCTTATAGAATTTTCGTAGATTTAGGTATTTTTTTTAAATTGGCAATGCAATTTCTTATACTTAATTCCAATTTGATTTATCAAATTCTTATCATAATAATAAATTATATTATTATTATAATATTAGTCATATATATCTCAACACAATAAGACATAAATAAATGATATTGTTTTGTGATTCGGTCAACGACGAAAATTTTTCTTCCCCCCCTAATAGAAATCCTGTCAACGCCCTTGATTGCAAATTGAATTTCAAAGTTTCCATAATTATTGCAAGTCAGAAATGGCATTGCTTGAAAATTCATAATAATAAGTAGTTTCAGTGATCCTTTCAAATTGACGTTACATATCGTTTAACGGTTAATGTAACTTCATGTTAATCATACAAAAAATCGTTAGATACTAATCAAATCATTTTCCTCATTCCCAGAGTGGCGAACAGGCGCCTCAGGCCGTCTGATACTATACGACGAAGACTCGACGACGAAAGCCGAGGGTGAATGGCGAAAGCGCAACACCCTAAACCACTATCGCGTCCCAGATGGCGCTTCGTTGAACCTCGTGTCCAAACAATCCTCTATCTACAATCTCTCCATACTCTCGGAGAAAACCGACAAGTCCCACAAGTACGAAACCTTGAACCTCAGCAAGTTCAGCTCGGCGAGTCCGCCCTTGTCCCGCGCGACTTCGCCCTTGAACCACAACCACGAAGGTGGAATGAAGGTCTGGCACCTCGTCAAGCACCACGACACCGACGCCCAGAAAGAGGGCGAACGTGGGAACAAAATGGTGTCGGAAATTTACCTCACGAGGTTACTGGCGACCAAGGGCACGCTCCAGAAGTTCGTCGATGACCTCTTCGAGACGATATTCAGCACGGCGCATCGGGGATCAGCGCTCCCTCTCGCCATCAAGTACATGTTCGATTTCCTAGACGACCAAGCCCTTCATCACGGTATTACTGATCCTGAAGTGGTGCACACGTGGAAGAGCAATTCCCTGCCTCTGAGGTTCTGGGTGAACCTCATTAAGAATCCCAATTTCGTGTTCGACGTTCACAAGTCTAACATCGTGGACTCGTGTTTATCCGTGGTCGCGCAAACGTTCATGGACAGCTGTTCCACGTCGGACCATAGATTAGGTATGTTGTTTGAGATTGATGTTTTGAAGTGAATTTTTTGTTTTGAATCAGCAAGTAATAGAATAACATTTCTTCGATAACTTTTTCTGTCCCACGGAGCAAAAAAAAAGTTCCTTATTTCCAATGAAAATTACTTCACTTCTTTATCAAGCTTTAGATCTGACTTATTTGTGGTTCTTATCAGAAATTTAAGTTTACTAATTATAGAGTTTAAAGATTTTGTGATTGCGATTTAGAAGTATTTATATGTATTGCAAAACGTACTGCAATGTAAACGTTCATGGAAAGTTGTTCCATGTTGGATCATAGATTAAGTACATTTTTTACAATTGAAGAATTTGAATTTGTTCTCTCAAGTTTTGAATCAGCAAGTAAATGAATGAAAAAAACAATTTTATTCAACTCCCGCGAGGAATATGTAATTTCGGATCCCTGCTGAGAGTTAGAGAAATGATGAGAAATTACCTGACTGTTGACGTGAAAGTTCTTCTCTCACGCTAAACTGTGGGAGAAGTACGTACTTCTCCCATAGTTTCTCGCTACGTTCGCGCGGCGAACTCCACGCTCGTGGAATGTTCTCCTTCTTCAACTAGTCGCACAATATACTATTTTGCACACTTTTTTAATCCCTTGGAGTAATTCCAAAAAAAAATTTCTTATTTGCGCAATAAAAATTACATTATTTTTTCTCGAGCTTTCGGCCGTAATCAGGATTTTACCTGATGATACCGTGTTCCAAAAAAAGTAGAGAAAAATCTGTCAGTTCATTTATTTTCGAATTTTATATTAACAATTTCTGTTTCATGTAAGTTCAATAGAAATTTCTATGTATGAAAAAAAAACGATACAAATTTTGGAAATAAATAAATGTTAAGACCTTTGATAGTTGTCAATTATTGTAGAAATTTCGAAAAGTTTATAGAATTCCAGAAAATAATTGCAATATTTTTTAATTGCGTTTATTTTTATGATTTTCAATATGTGCATAATATCAATTTTTTATTTTTCTTCAAAAATCTGAACAGTTCGAAAAGTATAAAAGCATTACAATTATAAAAATTGTTATCTATAATTTCATAAAATTCGAAACATTTGTAGACTTTCAAAATATGATGTACCTGAAATTTCAAACGTTTAAAAAATAAACGAAAATGTTAATGAATTGACTTTTCAACTCGACCGAAGAATAAGGTAAAAATAAGTTAGTAATGATAAGTATTGTTTGTTTAATTTCGATAATAAATTATTACTTTAAATATGAAATGTGATTAAAACAATTTTTAAAATTTTGTTCATTTTTAAACGTTTGGAACTTCACGAACATAAAGTATGTTTAATGAATTTGCAGATAATGTTTATTATATCATATTTCTTCAACATAAGCAATAGAATGTTTTTCTTTATTTCTTTATTTTTTTTTTTTTTTTTCGTGTAAAGTATAAATTTAAAAAAACTTAAGAAATTATGAAGAATTACATAAATCTGACTGAGTTTATCAAATTTTGTTAGATCAAGAAAATTTTTAATACTTTCTAATAAAAAGGAAATTTTTAAAACTTTAAATAATTCGAAAAATATTGATAACTCTGAAGATTGTGAATATTTCTACAAAATTTTAAGAATTTTTAAAATCTCAGTATATATTCATAAATATTGTAGTTGATTCAAAACATGCTTCATAATTTTTTTAAATTTTCATAGTATATATAATTTTATAAACTTGAAAAACCTGCAAAAATTATTTAAAAAACTTTGTAAGTTGGACAAATCAATATAAAAGTTAGAAATTTTTCAAAAATTTTTATTATGTTTGTAATTTTAGAAATTTATAAAAATTTTAAGACTTCGAAAAATGGAGAAATCATCAATAATTCTATGAAATTGGAAAAAATTGTAAAATTTATGAAAATGTTCATAAACTTTGTATTTGTCCTCATCGTCATATTTTTACAAAAAGAAATTTTTTTTTCTTTATGAAGATATTAAATTCTTAAAAATAATTGAAAAACCTGAATGAGACTTACGATTTTTCATGAAATCTGGGAAGTTTTGAATAGTTCAAATTGCGTTTGAAACTCATAAAATTTTTCATACTTCAAAGAACATAAAAAATCACTCTAGGATTGTCAAAAATTCTAAATATCACGAAAATTTTTGAAATTTTCGTATAACCATAAAAACCGTTTGACATCTTTGAAATGATTTAAATAAAAAAAATTGCATTGTTCAGAAATGATCATTTATTTTGTAAAATAAACGAAAATTTCTCAATTGATTTCAAACGAATTTATTAAAACGAATGCTCTTCTATCAAATTTTCCCCCATTGAAATTCAAGTGCCCTAATGATATACTTCAGAAATTTTACAAATGCAATCCAAAAATCATAGCACAATAAAATTTTTCAACTCGTACAACTTGAGATATCCATATGAACGTAGAACTTCTGTATTTGAAAGTTCCCAAAACTCTTTCGACGAGTTCAGTGAATTCGAGTTCACTGAATAGGAAATTTAAGCTTGACAGTCCCGGACAATGCCTCGAACTAACTTTTCGACTTGGAATAATTGTGTATTGATTTTGCGTTCCTTTGTTGTTATTCAGGCAAAGATTCGCCGAGTTCCAAGTTGCTTTACGCCAAGGACATTCCAGTGTACAAAGAGTGGGTGGACCGTTACTACTCGGACATCAAAATCATGCCGGCTATTTCCGATCAGGATATGAATGCTATGCTCGCCGAGGAATCTAGGGTAAATTTCATGCTTCGTAAATGAATATTCCAAGGGTGCTCAGTTGACTGAAAAATAAAGAAGCGACGAGAATTCTTTGAATCTTCAAGAGTCGGATTGTTTGGAATAGGAAATCTTTGATTTTTGGAGTTTCGTGAATACGTTCATGTTCCTGAAGTATCAAACGTTTAAGAATAAATGAAAATAAAAAAAATCGTGCCTGTCATATCTTAGAGTTAAAATAATGAATATTTATTGATATTTATTGGATATTTTTTAATGTTACTAATTATTTTTGACATTAACTGGGAAAATAAGCAGAAAATCTATGTTTTTTTTATTTTCGTTATTATTTATTGATATTGAATGAATATTTTTTAATGTTACTAACTATTTTAGTAACATTAAAAAATATTCAGGTATATAAATAAAATAATAAATAAAAATAAAATAAAATAAAATAAATATAATAAATATAATAATAATATAATAATAATAAATATAATAAATAAAATAAAATAAAATATTCACTATTTTTGACCTTAACCCGGAAAATAAGTGAAAAATCTATGTTTTTTTTATTTTCGTTAATTTTTTAAACGTTTGGAACTTGAGGCATGTAACATATTCTCAAATTTTCAAGACTAAGTTTTTTTTTAACTTCAGGAACATTCAGAAAATTTTATGTTTTTTAGAATTGGGTGTAATATCAAAAATTATTGAAAGTGTGAATGAATCGTATATTTTTTGGAAAAAAAATAATAAAGTTTCTAGATTTATCTGATTCCTGAGAGGATGAAATTTTTGGGGAATTCGTTGTTCAAACAGAAAAATTAAAGGTAGCAAAATAAAAAATGTTGTTTCTCAAATATAACCTGTTAATAATCTTTGCATTATTAATTATCATTAATTTGTTAATGATTTAAAATTTTTTAGAATTCATTACAATTTGCAAAATTAACAAAAATATAGATGAATAGTATGATTTCGTAAAAAAAAACTTATATTTTAAGATGTATTTAATCCCTGAGAAAAAGAATTTTTAGGGATTTCGTTGTCCAAACAAAAAAATTCAAATCAGTAAAATAAAAAAAATTTTTTTAGTATGTTGATAATAATCTTAACATGATTTTTATCAAGACTTTTTTAAGGATTCGTAGTTTTTTAGAATTGAGTGTGATTTCAAAAATGAACAAAAGTATGCATTAATAGTGTAATTGAAAAAAAAATTTTTATTTCAAGATTCATTGACTCCCTGAAAGTACGAAATTTTTCAAGAATTTTTTGTCCAAACAAAAGTTAATTCCAGTGAAAGAAAAATTTTTCTTTTTAGAATATTTCCCTTTTTTATTCTTTGCGTGATTTTTATCATGAATTTATTAAAAATTTGAAATTTTTTAGAATTAGATATAATCTCCCAATTTACAATATTATAGATAAATAGTATAATTTATTTTTAAAAAAATAGAGGATTTATCTTATACCTGAGAGAACTAGATTTTCAAGGACTTCGTTGTCCAAATAGAACAATTCAAGTCAGTAGAATGAACAATTTTTTTTTCAAATAAAAAAAATCTTTTCATGATTTTTATCAAGACATCGTTGAAAATTCAAAATTTATTGGAAAGGTTAGCTATTATCTCAAAAATTATCAAAAACATGAATAAAAAGTGTATTAAAAAAAAATTTTTATTTCAAGATGAATTAACTCCATGAAAGTACGAAATTTTCCGGAAATTAGTTTGCTAAACAGAAAAGTTCAAGTCAGAAAAATAAAAATTTTTCTTTATAGAATATGGCCTATTTTTATCCTTTCCATGATTTTTATCATGAATTTCTTGAATATTCGAATTTTTTTAAAATTGAGAATAATCTCCAAATTTACAATATTATAAATGGATAGTATAACTTTAGAAAAAAAATTCAAGATGTATCTAATCTCTGAGAAAACGAAATTTTTGGGAAATTTTATGTCCAAATAGAAATAATCAAGTCAGTGAAATGAACATTTTTTTCTTTGTAAAAAAAAAAATAATAATAATTTCCATGACTTTCATGAAGGCATTGTGGATTCAAAATTTATAGAAATAATTGAGTATAATCTCTAAAATTTTCAAAAATATAAATAAATAGTGTAATTGAGAAAAAAATTTTGTTATTTCAAGATTTATTTACTCCCTGAAAGTGTGAAGTTTTTCGGGAATTCGTTGTCCAAACAAAAATTAAATCTAATAAAATAAAAATTTTTCTTTTTAGAATATTACCTATTTTATTTCTTCTCATGATTTTTATCATAAATTTGTTACGGATTTATAATTTTTTAGAATTGAAAATATTCTCCAAATTTACAATACTATAGATAAATAGTATAATTTATAAACAAAACATTTTTTTTAGGATGTATCTAATCTCTGAGAGAACGAAATTTTTAGGATATTCGTTGTCCAAATAAAAAAATTGAAGTCAGTGAAATGACGAATTTTCTTTTTAAATAAAAAAAAATCTTTCCATGATTTTCATCAAGGCGTAGTTGAGGATTCGAAATTTAGAGGATTAATTGAGCGTTATCTCTAAAATTATCAGAAGTATTAATAAATAGTGTAATTAAAAATTTTTTTTTATTTCAATATTAATTAACTCTCTGAAAGTATAAAATTTTTTGGAGATTCGTTGTCCAAACAAAAAAATTCAAGTCAGCAAAAAAAATTTTTTTCTCTAGAATGTCACTCATTATTATTTTTTGCATGATTTTTATCATGAATTTTTTAAAGATTCGAAATTTTTTAGAATTGAGTATAATCTCCAAATTTATGATATTATGAAAAAATTGTATAATTTATTTGAAAAAAATTTTAATGTTCATGTAATCGCTGAGAGAATGAAATATTCATGGAATTCGTTGTCCAACCAGAAAAATTCAAGTCAGTCAAATAAAAAAATTTTTCTCCAGAATATTGCCTACCAATTTTTATTCTTTGCATGATTTTTATCATAAATTTGTTAAGGATTCCAAATTATTTAGAATTGAGTATTATCTCCAAAATTAACAATATTATGAATAAATAGTATATTTTAGTGAAAAACAAGTTAAATTTTAAGATAGATTTAATATCTGAGAAAACGAAATTTTTAGGGATTTCGTTGTCATTAGTAAAATTCAAAACAAGTCCAGAATTTTTAGTCTTTCTAACTGAAAATAATAATTTTTATAACTTGGGATGAATTTTTTCTGAAATGAAATAATATTTATAAATGTGTAATATTGCTAAGAATGATAAATAATCAATAATTAATAACATAGCCAACAAGAAAATTTCAACACTATAGCATATTAAATACTTGAAATCTGTATACTATGATTTTCTCAAAAATCTTCAAAAACTTGACGCACAAAAATCCAAAATAAAATCATAAAATCCGTCAAGTTGTGAAAAAACACTAAAAGCACGAGAAAAAAAATTTCTCAACTCAGCTAACTGAAAATCTCGAAAATTGAATTCCATTACATTTACTATAAACATGAAAAAATAAACGACCTTCGCCTCGAAAAAAAATGGAAAATCATACTCTTCTAACCACATCTTCAAGGATTAAAAATTATTATATCCAGAAGGACATATATATGTATATTTTTTTTTCGTAAAACTCCCCGAAAATTGTACGAAAAAATACGCTCATGAAAATGATACAATCTAAAAAAAATTTATAGCATTTTTTCCATACATATATTGGAAGTTATTAACCAAAACACTTATGGAAATCGTTTCATAACTCAACATGGGAAAAGTTTCGTAATCGAACTGGAAATTTCACATACATAGTTCTGTATGTACGTAGTATGTGTGTTAATCCCATACGCGCATAGAAAATTTTCGATACACCTAGCTAGCTTTTCCATACGATTTAGAAAAATTTCCAATACTTATATATGGAAAAATTACGATTTCCAATACTTATACATGGAAAAATTACTATTTCCAATACCTATATATGGAAAAATTACCATTTCCAATACCTATATATGGAAAAATTACCATTTCCAATACTTATATATGGAAAAATTACCATTTCCAATACTTACATATGGAAAAATTACCATTTCCAATACCTATGTAAGTTATAAATGGAAAAATTACGATTTCCTATACTTATAAATGGACAAATTACTACTTCCAATACTTATATATGGGAAAATTATCATTTCCAATACTTATGTAAGTTATGAATGGAAAAATTACCATTTTCAATACTTATGTATGGAAAAATAACCATTTCCAATACTTGTATATGGAAAAATTACCATTTCCAATACTTATATATGGAAAAATTACCATTTTCAATACTTATATATGGAAAAATTACCGTTACCAATACTTATATATGGAAAAATTACCATTTCCAATACTTATATATGTAAAAATTACGATTTTTCTTTACAGTATACTAATTCATCATGTAAATTTCAGTTGCACACGACCGAGTTCAACACGAACTGCGCGCTGAACGAGCTCTACTCGTACGCCAGCAAGTACAACGAACAATTAATAGTGACGCTCGAGGAAGACGAATTCTCGCAGAGGCAAAGGCTCGCGTACAAACTCGAGCAAGTTCACAACATCATGGCGGCGGACGGGAATCCCTGATGCACTCTAAACTCGACGAAGCACCACATTAAGTCTTCGCGCCAGGAGTTGCCCTGCTGAAACTCGAACCGTTGATAAATCGGACAACTAAGATAGACAAGTTTACTCAGAGAAAAGGCAACGAAACCTTAGTTTCGTAACCTTCTCCAAAATTTCGAATTCAGCAACGTCCACGATCCCTGAACTCGATAAAATCAAAATGTGACGCGTCACGGGAAAATGTGCCTTACGCTACACTCGCATAAGGCACTTTTTCTCGTGGTGCGTCACATGTGAATTTTCATAAACGGTTTTTTGAGAAACTTCCGGAAATTCGGTGATTTCGAGAAGAGCACTTTTCTCTGGAAGCGTGGAAAATGAAAGGAAAGCGATGCCCTAGGTAAACGCGTGTTATTTTGTCAAATCCGAGGGTCGAAGAAGCGCTGGCGCGAGTTACCGCGTTTCAGTTTGAAATGGTAAACAAACAAGTCTGACTCGTTTGATATTTCGATTTTTGCCCGAAATTAAGGGTTTTTGAAGGCTTTTTTAAAGGAATGGAGGGTGCGAACAGATTTCTGAATCTTAATTGAAGTCTTTGTCTTGTTTTTGACTCTTATCAAGACTTCTTAAAAAAAAGTTACCATTTTTATTTTTTTATGGTAATTTTTTGATTTAAATTATTTTTTATAACAATTTTTCAGATTTCATACACTTAGTTTTTAAAAACTATGAATTTACAATCTCGTTGATCATGTAAATACTTTACCAAAATTTTTTGGTAAATCGTCTATCTTAATTTTTATTTGTTTTTTTTTTTTTTTGGCAAAAGTTAAAAAATTGATAATATCAAGTTCATACATTTCCTTTAAAATGTTATTGGTTATTTCAATATTATTATTTTTCCATGAACGTGTCTTTTTCCTTTTACTTAAAATGTGTCGTTAAATCACGTTAAATCCAAAATAAAACTAAAACGTTAATAAAAAATTGTCTTAAACGACAATTTGACTAGGAAATTTCAAAAAAAAGTATCTACGAAATTAAAAAATTGCAACTCACAAAAATTGTGATTTATGGATCACAGAATCTCAACTTTTACAATTTTTCAACATATTTAGTAGTCCACAAAATTTAATTTATAAAAATTGCAGTGTTAACGAAAATTCCAAATTTTTTTAAAAATTCTAACAGTGATAATGAAATGAAAAAATGTATAGTCGATGAATTTACGACAGTTTTTTAAAATATTGCTCAGTCATTAAATAATCGAAACAGCACTTATGACATTCACATAAAGAAATAATAATTTAATAATTATTTACTTATTATGAATCATTTATTAATTCCAGAATAGAAAATTTTTTTTAATTTGAATCTTTATACTGTAAATCTGAATTATTGAATTTCAAATTTTAAAATTCCATTTGTAAATGTCTAAAAATTTACAATGTCATACTAATGAAATGAAAATTTTTAAATTGTGAATTTCTAATTTTCTTTTGTGAATTTAAAATTTACGATTTTATTTGATATAATTATTTGATGATCATTAATTGTAAATTATTGATAAATTTATAAACTATTCATTTATTATGAATCATTCATTAGTTTTATAATAATCAGTCTCATAGTTATTTTAAAATAATGTTTGTTCTTTAAAAATTTTAAACTGTGTATCTGAATTTTTAAATTTAATATGTTTTTATAAACAGTGAATCACTATAATTGTTCATGTCAAACATTGAAATACAAATTTGAAAAACTTAAATTCTCTAAAACTCTGAAGTTAAGTCATAAATATACATTAAAATGTTGGTAAAAAACATAGAAACGTGTTTTTCAATATTCAAAAAACGTGAACATAGTTTTTTTCGACAATCCAATTTTAAACTTCTTTTCCGCATTTCAAAATAATAAAAACAAAACAATTATCAAAACGGGAAATTGTTTGCAATTTAAATGTAGATAATGTAAAGGCAGAATCTCTTTAAAAAAACGTGCACACGTTCATGAAAATTTAGAATTGTGATTCATGAATCACAGAATCTCAATTATCACAATTTTTTACCATATTGAGAAGTCCACAAAATTTCATTTTTAAAAATTACAGAGTCAAAAAAAATTTCTGATTTATTTTAAATTCTCAAGCGAATTTTACTCGAATTAATTTTAATTCAGATAAGGTTGTGTTCAATTTCATTACTGAAATTTTCAAATCTACGAATTCAAATAAATCATTTATAATAATTATCAAAATAGCATTTGTGACATTCGCAAACATAAAAATATAAATTTGAATAACATAAATTCTACGAAGCTGTAAAGTTAAGTCATAAATATACATTAAAAAGTAGTTAAAAAACATGTAAATCTAATTTTTTATATTAAAAAAAGGTAAACATTGTTTTCATAGCGTTCTAAGATAATAAAAAACAAAACAATCATCAAAATAAGAAATTATTTTCAATTCAAATTGATTAAAATTTAAAAAACGTGCACACGTTTATGGAAATTTACAATTAGTTTTTCAATAGGAAAACCAATCAATAAATTACATTTTTTCCAATAAGTGTTTCCAATTGAAAACTCGGTTAGATTATCAATCGGAAAGTTTATTGGATTTTTCCAAAAAAATTTACGACGACACGAACAAATTAGTTTTGCATTTAAATATAAAACTAGATTTTCAGTGAAAATAAGTTTGAAAACCAATTATAAACCTTTTTTTTAAATTTCACTTCATAAAAAAAAGTTCAAAACCCCCAGATTTCCAAAAGACAATTAAATCTCGAAATTTGTCCGTAAACTCCATTTCCAAAATTTCGCGGAAACGCGTGTCAAGTGTTTTGTAACGACCGTCGCAGTCTTCTCGGCGGCCGCTGGCTGGCAAGTGTGACGGGAATGTAACGATAACTGATTTGTAAATACACAAAACAATCTAAAAAACACACACAATATCGCAAAAAGATTGTGAAATGAAGATGCTCATGGCCCGGCGATCTTGTATACGTGTTTCTCCTCTCACCGGGTCACGTACATGTGTCTTTGTAACGAAGCAACAAATTCCGAAGCATCATCAATGCTTAAACTAGGTACCGACGAAAATACACGGGCTCGGAAAAAGATTTTGTCGATACGTAGCCAATGTTCGAATGCACAAAATTTATGTTTCATCACCGAAAATAGTATATTATGCATCAAGGGGCTAAAAGCCTAACCCCGTGTTGCATACGCTATTTTTTTTATGGCTCAACCGAATTTTTCGCTACACCGACAAAATGCTTTTCCGTGTAAATTTTCCCCGGGTGTTTCGCATCTTTTCGAAATTTGTCCATCCACTGGTGATATGCAACGATTGCATTAGCCATCGAAAGAACGGCAATTAGGTTATTAAGCGGTATTTAAAAACGCATGGGTGTGTATGTAATGTATGTACATATAACACTGACGCTCGGTTCCTTGACGATTTGGGCAGCGCAAATAAGACTAAGGATTTTAAGACTTGCATTTTTCGAGCGACACCGAACAACGGACTGCCATTATTGTGATGGCTGGTTTTTTAATCGCTTGTACAGAGGAAATTTTGCATACTTGTAACTCGGAATACTCCGCGGCATCGAAACTCAGGGTTGTTGGTAGATATGGTTACTCCAAAAACTCAATTTCTATGGTAAGTTTTTGTTTAGTATTATTATCTTACAATAATATGTAATTTATTAATATAACAATTGTATATTGCAATTTATCAATGTTGTTTTGGGGTTTTTTGGGTCACAGATGATGAATCTTTTATGAAATTTCACAAATTCAAAATAGTAAATATAATAAATTTAACATAGCGGCAAAAAATGTGAAAATTATCAAATTTTCATAAAAACCATAAACCTTGAGACCCTGTAAGAAGAGAGACTGGCCATTGGACTGGAAAATGGCCGCCAGTAAGAACAAGACAGAGACAGAGTGAGAGAGTGTTCATGTGCTGAAAGATAGTCAACCCAAGAATCTCCACGTCGATCAAGGCAAAGAGTTTTACAACAATTAGGATTTGGATTATCATTTATTAATTTATTTATCTACATACAATTGAATAAAATAATTAATAAATAGTTAATGAATAATAATATGAATGAAATCATTCAATTTAATTCACATAATATAAGTCTAAAAATTAGAATTATGCATTTGTTCATGTATTATTATTCAATATAGCTCAAATTTAGTATAAAAACAATATTATTATTCAATGTTACCTGTACATTATTTTAAACTGAATTTTCAACATTTTAATTTTCGCGATAAAAGCAAGGTCTCCGATTGGAGCCGCCATTTTCCAGCCCCGATTTCAGCCGCCATATTGGATCCACTATTTTGAATTTGTGAATTTTGATGACGGATTCATGATCAGCGATAAAAAAAAAATTAAATTAAATAAATTCATGACTTACAACCAAAAAGACGTCCGTATACTAATTTTCATAGAATTAGAATTATTTTATAAAGTTTCGGCTGCCATATTGGATTCGCCATTTCGAATTTGTGAAATTTGATAACAGATTCATAATCTGCGACCTAAAAAACTTACGATCAAAATATTTTTAAATATTCAGCATTGATAAGTTGCTATATTCAAAAAGTGTCGAAATGAGCAGCAAAATTTTCGCTCCAAGCCGCCATTTTGAAATTAAGAATTCTGTCACTGCCGTATCTACATTTGAATTTGAACAGGCAAGGTAGATTTCTGTTTAACTGACTTCAAAGCTATCATTTTTAAGCGCGAAATTCAAAATCGCAATATATTCATATTTTTTATTTTTAATTATTCATCAACTGCTCTTACAGTGATGTGAATTATCGAAGATTTGCATTTAACTTTAACTTCAAATCAAAGGGAATTGTTATAAAAATAGGTACAAGGGAAATTTTTGGAAAATAAATTTCGCGCCAATAAATTATAGGTTTAAGGTAGATATGGTAGAAATCTACGTTATCCGATGTATAAAATAATTCTACAGTGTTCGTAACTCCTAGTACTTTAGTACCACCAAACAAGGACAGACTTATGTTTGATTGAACGCTAGAAAAGGAACGAAGATAAAAAAGTTACGAACAGTGACAATGCAAAACGAAACTTTTATTAACTTCCGGAACATGGCCTAAAGCACAATTTTTATAAATTCTTTTTTGAATACTATTTTTTTTCCCCACTTTTTACAACGTCTTTTTATTGAAAGTTCGAAATGATTTTGTCGTCAACATTGGTAATCCCTTTTGGAAAATCAATATTTAAAAAAATCTACCAACAACCCTGGTTGAGTTCTTCCTTTAATTTTTCGTCTCCCGACGTTAAGAACTGTTAATTTTCAGTCGCTATTTTTGAGATGAAAAATCAACGTTTCCAATTTGATAACAGAAAAACTAGCAAATTTTCACATCAAGCCGGAGCTGATTTTTCGCCTCAAAATCATATTCCTCACGCATTTGAAAACGTCGGTGTTACGGAAACGAAAGAAACAATTGTATATAATCATTGCCAATCAACTGATTCTGTAAAAACGTCGTCTAGTATTTTCCTGCAGACCAGATTTTCCAAACGGCGAGAAAAAAAAAACGTTGAGAATCGCATTTTTTATTAATTTTTATACAAAAAGTCGATGTGCATTTTATAACGGCAACGCGCGAAAAGCCGGCTGTGTTTTTTTTTACCGCGCATTTGTTTCCACGTGTTTTTCTACAAATTATTCTAATCGTCATTGTAAATCACTGCCACGAACTCACGATATATATATATATACCAAGTATGTATCCCGGAGGCATATCGTCGTATCTTGTAGGGAGACACATGTATATTCCAACGGTTTCACGAAAGTAGCTACCCATTCGGAAGAGTGTCCTCTTTTATGCTTTTATTTGCAAGTGTGGTACGTCGGAAAAGCTTTTTTTCCATGGAATTTATTTTTTTGAGTTTTCTAATAATGTTTGGCTTTTTAAAAAATAGATATTTATGCTACAAGGGAGAAAAAGGATGATTCCAACGAGTGCAAAGTTTGGGCACGAGCGAAGCGAGTGCGCAATTGCACTCGTT
>JAPYZL010042740.1:0-10368 GCA_030522825.1 Platygaster orseoliae
CAACGCGCGCACGATGCGTACGGTGCCCCGTGGAAACGAAGGCCAAAGCCACGCGACGGCAATGATCCATAATCAATCCGTTTCACAGCCTATCGACGCTATATTGATCATTGATAATGAAAAACCCACGTGCTCGGAAAAATGAATTATGACTCGAATTCCACCCCAATTCCAAATATCCTGGCAGGATCGCCAAAATTGTGACGCAAAAATCCGCGATACGCCGATCCCCGCGCACACCTTTCGCCGGCCCCCACGGTGGATAAACAAAAAAATACAGCAGGATCGCCAGCCTATTCCAAGGCACAAAAAAGAACAGAAAAAAATATCTTCCTCACCGACACCTGACGTGGAACAACAATAACCAAAAAAAATCAAACAACAGAAAAACAAATAAATATCAAATTTCAGAGCACGTGAATTTATTCACTAAACGCGCATGTACATAAAAAATCACCTCCATCAATCATAATTCATGTATAGATTCCGACCCGGAAAACATCAAATCGAAACCGAAATCAAAACCGAATCCAAACAAAAAAAAACAAAACCGACCAAAAATAACGCCAATAAAAAAAAACGTACCTCTCAAAAAAAAAAATAAATAAATAAAAACACATTCCGTCCGAACCCACCACGACACGCTCTCCTCGGCGTCACAATTCATTCTCCCTCAATAAACCCCCTCAAAACCGAAGTCCCCCGTCCCGACTTTCCAAAATGCGTGGGGGAAATTTTCCCCCGCCACACAGTCTTGTGGGAGATCCTCGCCCATAATACCGGCATCATGAATGAAAATCTCCCATACCGTGCCACTGTCATTCCGGACAGGTGACTACTCAGACCCGCTGAGAGCCAAAGCAAAACGCTCTCGCGAGGCGCCGCGACAAACTCATCGTCACCGGCACTCCGAAACGAAAAACTCGGTCCCGGCTATAGTCTGGGGGAAAACGGCGCTCAAGGCATATAAGCCGAGCCTGGGACGATAACACATCAGGAAAACCGGAAACAACCGCAAACCGAAAAATAGATCAGAAAATCGCAGAGGGCGTGTCGAGTATTCGAAATCGTTCTCTTGCAACTCAAATCCGCAACTCAAAAATCTTATACAAAATAAATCACAAAAAAAGTACTCACCGAAGAGAGCAGGTGGTGCGGGGGCTCGGATCGGTTTCTGTATATAAAATAAAAGAAAAAAAAAAGAAAAAAAAACCGTAACCAAGCAAAACGAAAAAAACCCCCCCCCCCCCCCCTCCAAACACCCCCCCAACCCCCCCACAACCCCGCACAAAAAAAAAAAAAAAAAACAAAAAAAAAACCCATAAAAGAAACGGAATTTTTATTAAAAATGTTTCATTTTTATAAAAATTTGGCCTTTTTTTATAAAAATCAAAATCACTGTCGCGAAACTCATACATGGAAAAATGTGATTGGAGTCGATTCTTGCGAGATATGTACTGCGAAAACGTGTGAATATAAATGTTGAATCGTTAAATTAAAATATATTTTTGAAACGTCTGAAGCAAAGCATTTTGGTTATTATAATTTATTGTACAAATCATAAAATAGTGTGATAAATTGCATTAACTGTGGTACTACAGTTATTGACTCCGGCTTGAATATGTAATAATATTTTGTGATTTAGTAATTCAAAGAATGTTCGATCATTTTTAATTTTTTATTTGCGTCCTCATTCTTTCTGTCAAATAAAAGTACCCATACAACTATTAGACATATTTTTTTTTCTCATTTCTACGACCAACGATCGGTTTATTATTCGGTTTATTATTCGGAGAAAAACTGAAATTCTATGACAAATTTCACGCTCATTGATGGAAAAATTTTTATTTACTGATACGAAATGTTAAAAGTATGTGACACGCATTATTTGTTGATATTTTGAACGTATTACACTCGAGGTATAAGGTATATGTGGCGTGGATCGTGAGAAGGGACCTAAGGATCAAACTTGTTATGGCACATTATCTGACTCAAGAGCATTAGAAAGTAAGCCCGAACGAGTTTGGTCCTTAGGTCCCTTTTCAGAGCCCACGCCACATATACAGCATGTAGCCTCGTAGTTTCACATAAAAAAGACGTTTTTTTAAAAAATCGTAACTCAGAAAAAAAAATTTTGGCTATTCACAATTACTCTGGACATTAGTTCAAACTATGTACAATATTAGGTAAAAATTTCAAAAATAAAAAAAACGCATTTTGAAAAAAAAATTTTTGAAAATTTTTTTTCACTTTCTGTTTATTGTTAAATTATTTATCAACTACAATCGAGAAACGTTCGTGAATATTTTTTATGAAGGTTCAATCAATTTCAAACATTTGAAAAAAAAGAACGTCGAAAGATTCGAATTTGGAGTAAAACTGTGCGTGTTTGGAAAAAAAGTTTTTTTTTTCGATGAGAAAAATCGATTTTTACCCTCAGAGCATGAATGCTGATAAATCGCCAAAAAAATTTTTTTTGCCGAAAAGAAAAAATACGTATCTAATGAAATAGTGTTCTTAACGATGTATTTAAAAATTATCGAAAAATAAAATTATGACCCGAATGGGTCGGTCGATTTGAAATGGAAACGGTCCACTACTGTGTTGTTGGAGGCAGTCGAGGTTTTTACCGTAAGTAGGTAATACCTCAAATTAATGCGGGTGGAATTACATTAAATAATCAGCAAATAAAAATCTAACAAAATTGAAATTTCAGAACATTATATTCTAAGAATCATAATGTCAATTTTAAAAAATACGGAAAATTATGATTGTACGAGAAAATCATTCAAACTTTCGTTAATATTAAAGAAATATCAACAATCCACCAAAATTGTAAAATTGCGGAGATGCAATTTTTGCAAAAGTTTATAAGATTTTTCTATTTTTTGAATTTCGGATCCTTGAAGTTATGTATCTTGGATTCCCGTATGCCCATTTTTTTCATATGCATAATTTATATAACGGAATAAGATTTTTAGATTTGCAAGTCTTTGAGTTGTAGATTTTTGTTTTTACTTCTAATACCCTTGCTGTTTTGCATGTTTCTTCAATATTTATACAACTCGAAAGAATTTCTGCTATTACTATGGATGTCTATGCAGCATTATAAAATTTGATGCTCTAAGAGTGAAAGTTTAAAAAATTTTCAAGTTTTCAAATCTCCCCCAAAATCCAAAAAAAGTCCTAAATGGACTCAAAAAGTTGTACAACATTTGGAGTCCAGAGTCTCACAATTTTGAGATTCGTATTTAATATAATATATTTGATTCTCATAGTTTCCAAGTCACTGAGGTTTTGATTTTTTTAAACTTTGAATTTTTTTTACATTTCTTCAGTATTTGTAAGACTTGTAGTATTTTCTGAAATCACAACCCTAGTAACTTGGAACCTTAAAGGATCCTTATAAAATCCTTAAACACATTTTTCATAAAGTGGCCTAATAAAATCATAATAAGGATTTTGAGAATTTGATAAAGTGTCCTTGTAAAATCTTTATAGGTTAATGAGAATTTTATTAAGAATTTTGAAATTTATAAGGATTACGAAAATTCATGAAATTTTTTCCTTATAAACAATGGAAAATTTTATAAGTGAAATTCAGTTTTTTATAACGATTTTATAAGGTTTATATAAGGTTTCAGGTTACTAAGGAATAGATATCTATGAAGCTTTCTATAATTCGTCGCTCTGAGAGTCAAAGCTTTAAAAATTTGTTATATCTTTATAGATTTTTGAGAAAATTGTATCTACACAGATTTGAAATTTTTCGTAGAATACTACAATTTCAGTATTGTATATGATTAACTACAGAATTTTGAAGTATAAACCTGACATTTTTAGAGACTTCTAGCAGGGCCGTAGCTAGCATGGGGTAGTTGGGGCGGTGCCCCTGGGCCCCTGACGGAAGGGGCCCCGAAGGGGCTCCTTCTCGTCAACCACTTTTTTGGCCCTGAAAGAGCCTTTTACCTAGGCAAAGACTTTGTGGGATCATGAAAAAATTCCTCAAATTGTACAATTTTCTCCCATAGTACAACAATATTTCTAAACTTTTTTTTTTTGTAATTTTATTAGATGATGTGCAAAAAAATATATATGTGACTTGGAATCAGGAAATAGGGTTTGAGGGGAAAAACAGTAAGGTCTACATTTACCCAGAGCGTAAAGGTAATAATGTGAGCTTCACGGCTTTTTCTCTCAAACCTTATTTTCTGATTCCAAGTCACATATTTGTTTCATTTCAACATATCTTAGTATTTAAATCAATATGAATAGTATCAAAAACTTCAAGAATCCAAAAATTAAAAAAATAAAAAAATCTTATAAATTTTTGCAATAATTGCATCTCCGCAATTTCACAATTTTGGTGGATTGTTGATATTTCTTTAATATTGACGAAAGTTTGAATGAATTTCTAGTACAATCATAGTTTTCCGGTATTTTTTGAGATTGACATATTGATTCTCAGAATATAATGTTCTGAAATTTCAATTTCGTCAGATTTTTATTCGCTGATTATTTAATGTAATTCCACCCGCATTAATTTGAGGTATTACCTACTTACGGTAAAAACGTCGACTGCCTCCAACAACACAGTAGTGATGAAATCCACGCAGTTGCTGGTTCCACCGAAATAATTAATTTATCGCGAACACTAAGCAACACTTTTAACCCAAATCACGAAAAACAACGAAAACGATATACAACAATATACAATAAAACTTAGCTGAGCGTCGTCTGCTGCTGTCTGCTGCAGTCAGCTGTTGACAGTTGTTGGTCTGCTGGACTTTCCTTGACTCACGATTTACGCTAACTCATCTTGTCACTTTTAATTTGTGGCGGCGCGTTAGGCCGGACCGTTCTACCGTACCGACACTTTATTTTTACTTGAAGACATTTGATTTTAAACAATTATTTATTAAACGTGTAAAAATTGTTTTCTCCATGCAGATATTGAACATGAAGCAAATAAACCACGAAAATAGCTCCAAAGTGGCGGAAAATCGTGTTTTTCCTGCTAAAACTTAATGTTTTTGGGACGGTAGGCGAGTGGTAGATGAGTAGCAAGCGCGTGGTAGGCGTGTAGTAGGCGCGTAGCAGGCGATCACCTGCCACGCACCTACCGGTCCCGTCTGCCAGGGAATTCGATATCACTTATTATAAATGTACTAGTGCGATAAATATTTTCTCTCGTGTATTTTTAAATATGTTTTGAATGTCATTTATTTCAATAAAAAGCGACGCTCTATTTGATATCACTAATTTTAAATCAATTGTTGCGATAAATATTCACTGTATTATTCACTGATAAATATTCACTGTATTTTATTTGCGACTTTCCTTCATCCCCAGCGATATCACTACTTTTTCATTGGTGAGGCACCTCACAAGCGACGGCCGACCTTCACATATGAAATGTATTTTGGGGGGGGGGGTGTAAAGTTTAATGAAAGTTTCAGTAAAATACTTTAAAAATGTTTACGGACCATAAAGCTACCTTAAATGTACAATACTACTGCGACTATGTAAATATATTTTGAAAAATTATACGATAAACTGACGAAAACAACTTTTGTTATCTTGTTCTAATATTTTCCGACTGTACTGTATGGATATACAGCCATTTTAGATTCGGCCTAACCTATTACACACTAGGTAGTAGTAATAGTAATATCCAAACACTTTTATTTGTCATTACGTTCTTAATTACTTTTTCACAACAGCAAAAACTATGAAAAAGAATAAACAAACAAATGAATCAAATAATAACAAGCAATCTAAGAACTGAATAGGTAAAATTATATCTTAGACTAAAGCCCATCTCAGACGGGGCGGTTTCAGCTGCTGGTGTGCTTGCGGGAAGCTGTGAGTGCTGCCCGCATGCGTGCGATCGTGCTGGGTGCGTTTATAGTTTCACACAGTGCGATTTCCATCACTTGTTTTTCGCATTATAAATTGAGCGTCGTACAGCATCGGCAGTTTATGCCGTGTTATGAATTAAAAAAAAAAAACTAAAATTGTAAAAGTAAACAAGTCTGTAGACAAGAAAGTGGCTCGCCAGAAAAAATGATAATATAGGAGATAATGTAGGGGTTGAGCACACATAACCTCTAATAATGTTTACTTAATTTCCACGTGGTCACTGGGCCACGTGACTGTGTGATCTTATCTCCTAAGCTGAATGGTCTTTGACTATGCCCACAAGCAAAACTTACACAGAAAATAGCACCTGATTTTTTTTCAAAATCCAGCCGCGCGGTCAGTAGCGATACTCCCACCCGCCGAGTTTTCTAGCAGCGCAGCTTGCAAGTTAGCACTTATAGCTCCCTGCAAGTGAATAAGCAGCAAAAATCGCACCCTATGAGGTGAGCTTGAGTCAAACTGTATGAGAATGATCATATATATAGAAAATATCAATGAACGGAATATAATATTCTGAATAATTGGATATTTCCCTTTAATTTAACAAATAGAGTATATCAGGATGAATTGAGGATGATTTATGCTAATCGTTCCTAGATCAGCTACTTGAGAGCATTAGCTTGATCATGAACATGAAAAATCATTGCAAATGAATGAAAATTGAATGAATTAGTTAACGTCATTACATTTGTTCCCTGTTTTCTTATTACAATGAGAAAAATGAGCGCTAAAAATATCGTACCAAAGTCTTCAAGTGTTCTTCTTTCTCCCATCATTGTCTTTTCCTCTGTCACTTGTTGCGTCTCTTCTGAATTTCGTTCTAGGAAGCAAAGTCTTCTCAGCAAGGGTCTGATCTTCAACAACGATGCAGCTGTAAGCCGACTCATCGTCGGAAGCTTCAGTTTCCGTAAAGTTTTGAATCAGTCCATCGTCGTCATCTCCGTAAGTCTTCCTCTGGTGTTCCTTACGTTTTGCATGGCTGTTGTCATTAAACTCTGCCACCATCATGATTCTTTCAGCCTTGGAACTTCGTTTTCTCTCATTTTCTATTATAGCTTTCCTCGAAACATTTCCGATAAGTAATGGTATGTCTTTCTCAAGTCCTTTTTCTGAGCATCGCAAAATTCTAGGGCGTTCAACCAGCGTTGAGAAGCTTTCAAAATTTTTTTTATTTGGAACGTAGGTTCTCTCAGCTGGTTTCGGTTTATCCGAAAAATGTTCGTTTGTCCAAGTCGAAGTACCATCATTTTTTTCCAGCATTCTAACTGGGCTGCCCTCAGAACTTGAGTTTCCTAACGAAGTATTGGGTTTTTTGTAACCTTCATCCACTTCTTTTTTGATTAAATTTGGAATGTCAACCAATGATCGATGTTGCCATAAAGCCATGCCCTCAAGCACTTCAGAATCTCTTCTAAATCGCCAAAATGATTTAGTACGTTTCACTAATTTAGAACCTTTAGAATGAACATCAAAAATATGACCTGATTGAGATGTACTATTTGGACTTTGTCTGATTAACGTTTTCCTATTATGAGGGATCATGTTGTTGTTTGAGTCATTGCTTTCTGGGATGTAAAAACTATCGTTCTTCGATCTTTCGTAGGCCCGGTGTTGAATGACTTTCGTCTTTTCCAACTTCGTCTCAAAGTTTGACTCATACCCTCTATCTCGATTATTGAAATCGCATGTTAGGATACGAGTTTCTCCGTCAATCACTCCTTTTACAGAATATTTGCTTTCTTCCAAGTACACTTTCGGTCTTGCTGGTGCTTCTTCAGAAGGGGGTTTCGGTAATTTTAACGAATTTTGTTTTTTCACAGATAGTTTTTTCTTTTCTATAGTGAGAGTAGATTGTTGAGACAGTGATATTTTTTTATGTTTAGTCTCTTCTGTTGATTTCCTAAGATATTTGTAGCCATTATTTTTGGGTTCTATAAACCGTGGTAGACTCTCTTCCCTAGCGTACATTTTTGCCGTTTTTTCAAGCTTCTGAGCAATATGTTCAACTTTTTTCCCAGTATTAGAAATCGTTATTGTACTCTCATCATCGGAATCGGAGCTGGAAGGGCTTGAAGAGCTCTTATCGGTCACGTATCTAGAATCCAATTTTTCTTGTTTATCGCTATCTGCTTTGTAATTTTCTGTTTTGTAACGAAAGTCCATGTTTCGATCGTAGACTGACTTTTCTTCAATTTCAAATTCTTGTGCATCTTCTTCTTCTTCCTCTGCATCTTCGCTTTCTTCTTCGAATCGTTTACGTAGCTGATGATGCCTTAATTGCTCGCGTCCTAAACTACCGCTGGAGCTTTCATCATAAGTGTTTTGACTTTGTTTTTTTTTATTTTCTCGCGGTAGCAAAGATTTTTCCTGTTTTTGTGCTTTGGTATCTCGAAGATAAGAGTCCTGTTTCTGTGAATATAGAGTAAAGGCTGCGGTATTCGTCTCCAGTCGCTTTGAATTCTTCCAAGGGCCTGTTACGCTTCTGTGGCCCTGCCAACTCATTTCATTACAGCCTTCCGTCTCCCAAGTATCATTTCTCCATTTCCTAAGACCTGATATAAGGTTCTCTCTTGATATTTTTTGAGCTTGGACATTCCTTTTTTCAGTGGCAGCTTGTATTTTCTGGTGACGTTTTCTGCGTTTTCAAAATTCAGAATCGGATAAATGTCAATAGATAGAAAAAATGGAAAAAAAAAATACTTAGAGATCGCCATTAATAAAAAGGTAGCAGATATGACCTGCTTAGTGCAAAGTGTAAGAAAATCGAAAATAGATAGAAAAGAAAGGCAAGACAGCTTGCAAAAAGACACCACCACCATTATATTTAATTTCATCCATTGTCATGATATATGCAGAACCTACAAGAGCGAGAAATAAGCACAGTATTATTACTATAATGCTAAACTTTTGATTGATTGATTACTGTAACAGATCCTCTGCTAGAGAGACATCACTGAAGAAATAAGTGGGAAAACTCTGCACTTTTTTAGTGTCAGCGTATTATCGCTCCCTGACTGGGTGGGGTCACTGATGTCAAATAATTATTTCATCGACAATGCCGTCCTCTCACTCTTGGTCTCGTGTTAGATTTTATCGTAAACCATCTTGTCGGGGTATTGTAGTAGCACGCGTGGTAGATCAAATTTAACGCGGTAAAAATTTGAATGCGCAAATCATAAAATGAAGGAAACATGTTACAGATAAATTGCAATAAATGTTATTATTATGTGATAAATTGTAATAAATGTTATAAAGTTATATTAAAGGTTTTTTGTATGAAAATAGACAGAATGGTTAAAAAAATACTTCACTATTGTAACGAAAACCTGTAAAATAAAAGTTTTAAAGTTTATATGAAATAAAATTCCCGAATGAAGAAATGAAATAACTTGTAAATATATTAAAAATGACAGAATGATCAGTTGTGAATTGAAATATGATATTCATATGTTTTGAGTATAAATTGATGATAATAATAAGATATGTAATAACAAACCATTTTTACGAAACATTAAAACTAACTTGTTTAACAGGTTCCATTGGTAGAAATCGTTATTTGAATTCGTCATTTACAGTTATTTAAAATACTCATTTATTGCAGTTATTTGAGATCAAAACGAACAATTCATTGCACGCTTGTGTGTGTACGCAGATAAGCGCGTTGTTGAGAGTATTAGTGAGCCATTGTCATTGGACACTGCACTACCCCGATAAATATGGCCGACGTTCAAAATCATACCTCCACTTCTGACTCATTTTCGACCAAGTAATTACTTGAGATCAGTGGGTGTGGTACACGTCCACCCCCTTTTGTCAGCATTTCAATGCATAAAGTTACAAATACGTTCCGAAGTAACTGAATATTTTCAACTTGAAAAAGTGATAAATTTTGCATTGTAGTTTGGTATACTCTAAGTATGAGTTGTTCAATCGAGTAACATTAATACAAAGACGCTGCGTTGATCCCACTACTTTTGAACCTTTTCTTCTCAAGTAAAATCGAACAATTTTCTCAGATGACCACCATTGAGTGATGTAATTACTATTGGTATATTTGAGATGTTAACAGTAAATCTTTATTATAAATAATAGTTACAATTCGGAAACATACTTTAATAGAATATTTTATATCCGTCTCATTCTTTTTCAATGCATATTTAAAACAAGTTTTTTATTTGACATAGCACCTGTAAGTAATTCAATTTCCGAAAAATGCGCTTTCCCAGATATCACTAGTTTGGAATCAATAATCTCATTTCAGATAAATAGAATTAATAAAAAAAAATAAATAAAAAAAAAACTCGAGAAAGAATGTCAAACTCAACTGAGATATCATACAATAATCCGCAAAAACCATTTCATGTCCTACTACGATCATCATCATCATGATTACGACGATCCACTTTTATCAGCAGTTCTCGAGATTTTTGGTATCGCATATTTTCG
>JAPYZL010042779.1:0-21392 GCA_030522825.1 Platygaster orseoliae
TTGTGTGAAAATGAAAAATAAAATGAACAGTAATATACAACATTAGTTTATTTATTATGGCTCCGAGGATCGAAAGGAAATTATAAATAATATTAAATAATATATAAAGTATAATAAATAATAAGATAAAATATATAAAATTAAGATAGTAAGTAAAATAATAAGTATAATGAATAAATAAAATAATATATAACATATACCTAAATAATATACAAAGAATAATATTGTATGATACATAAGAAATAAAGAAATAACGAGTTATGTGCAAAAAATTGATAAAATATATAAAACTAAGATAGTAAGATATAATAATAAGTATAATAAATAATGAGTAAATAAAATAATATATAAACTATACTTAAATAATATATAAAGAATAATATATTGTAATAATAAATAATGTGCGAAAAATTGCATGATATGCTAAAAAAAATATGAATAATATGCAAAATATTCAATTATAAATGCACAAAATACTGAAGAGTAGCTTAATCTTTAATTTTATTCTAATGCAACATGATAACAATAGTTTCCGAAAATTCAAAGTATAAAAATTCGGGGAAATCTTGAGGAATTTCGAGAATCGTCAATAATTTTAGAAAAACCGTAAAATTATTAGATTCAAGAATGCTGATACACAAAATTTAATAATCTGTAAGTTATCAATTTATTTTCAAAAAATGAAAAAAATGTCGTATCTTGTACAGATATGATCAATTATTTTGAAAACGTCAATGAAAGTCTAAAAAATTTGTAATATTAGGAATAATCAGAAACTTGAAATACTTAAAATACTTGAAATATTTGAATAATAATAATTTTTTGTTTTTTAAATATTACTATTTATTATTATTTATTATATTATTATTTATTGAATATAATTTTTTAAATATATGAAAAAAAAATTTTGAATAAAAATAAATATTTGAAATATGTAAAAGATTATAAATGATTATAGAAATTTGAGAAATTTGTAGGTTTTTGGAAATTCTGCTTAATTATAAAAATTGAAAAAAATGTAATAATAGGGCATTAATATGCATGAAAAAATGGCATGATATGCTCAAAAAATATAAAAAATATGCCATAATAAATGCAAAAAATAATAAAGAGTATCTTTATTTTTATTGCAGCTGATAATGACGTGCTCCTAAAATTAGATGCTGCTCTAATATTAAAAATTTTAATCGGCTTTTCAAGAAACATTTTTTTTTTTTTTTTTGTAGCATTTTTGTGGTATTTATACAATATATTTTCTGGAATTTGTAGAGTATTCCACAAATATTTTTAGCATTCGATTTTGTAGTATTGAAAATTTCAGGAATATTGGATAGTTTTTATCAATTTTTTGGAAAACAGTATCTTTTATATCGATTTTCAGTCTTTTTTTAGTATTTGGAAAATGTCAAGAATTTTGCTGTGTATTTATGGTATTCTATATGATTCTACAGAATCATATTTTACTATTCAGTATTTCTCGCTTTTTTTTAGCATTTCTGAAACTTTCAAGGATAATTTAGCATTTTCGTAGATTGTTTATATTATAGATTCATAAAATATGCTTAAGGATTTTTAAAGTTTTTGATATCTTCAGCATTTTTGTACATTTATAATTTAATTTAAAAAAAACGATTCTTCTACAACTACAATTATTGTTATTTTCGAGCTAGTAAAGTTAAGGATTCTAAATGTTGTTACTTAACAATATGCAGAATATGTATTATAAGCTAAAAAACTGCAATAACATGTAGAATAAGTATGCGAAATGTTTATGCATAGTTTCAGTCACTCTGTACACAAGAAATCATGCTTAAATAAATTCCATTAGAATAATAAAAACTTGCATTGTTTTTAAAAATCTTGTTGGAGGCAAAAAAAATTCATCAAAATTATGTTGAAAGCCAAAAATTAGTGAATAGTACTGCACACCAAGAAAAACTGTTTATCTTTGTTTGCTTTTTAATGGAATGGAATTTTTTCAATAAACAATATGCAGAATATGCATAATGAGCAAAATAAACATGGAATAATATGCATGTTGCAGGTATTGACGACGTCAGGGTGGAATCCACCTCCCGGGCACAGAAAACTGCACGGTGATCTCATGTACCTCTACGTCGTGACCTTGGAGGACAAGCAGTATTATTTGACTGCTTGCGCCCGGGGTTTCTTCGTTAACCAGTCAACAAATGAAACTTTTAATCCGAAACCCGCGGTTCCTGGACATCTGTGTCATAGTTTGATCGAGTTATTGAACCAACTTAGTCCTTCCTTCAAAAGAAGCTTCAATGTCATGCAAAGGAAAAGGACGCAACGGCACCCCTTCGAAAGGGTTGCCACCCCGTACCAAGTTTACGCCTGGTCTGCGCCGCAAATTGAGCATACCATTGACGCAATCAGAGCTGAAGATAGTAAGTTGCTCCTTGATTGCTTTTATACATCAACAGATGGGTTTTTGACAAAAAAAACATGACTGAAATCTGAAATTGTTTCAGCCTTCTCCTCAAAGCTCGGATACGAGGAACACATCCCAGGACAGACTCGAGATTGGAACGAAGAACTCCAAACGACTCGAGAATTGCCAAGAAAAAATCTTCCTGAACGCTTACTCAGGGAACGCGCTATTTTCAAAGTCAGTACACATTTGTGCATTTTGTTACAAGAAACTCTAATGTTGAATTTGTTATTAATTGCCGTTTGTGGAAAAACTTTTTGCAGGTACACAGTGATTTTGTGGCTGCAGCTACTCGTGGTGCGATGGCCGTGATTGACGGAAACGTCATGGCTATAAATCCTGGCGAAGAACCAAAAATGCAAATGTTCATTTGGAACAATATATTCTTCTCGCTCGGTTTCGACGTTCGCGATCATTACAAAGAACTTGGAGGCGATGCGGCCGCTCACGTCGCTCCACGAAACGACCTCCAGGGCGTCCGAGTTTACGCCGCGGTCGATTTACCTGGACTTTGCACGCTTGGAACTGTAGTCATTGATTACAGGTAAAATTCAGTAATAAAGTGAAGAATAATAAAAGAAAGAAATCAATTTCATTTTATTGTAATAATCTTCAGTAATATTTTCAGTGTTTGTAATAATTCAGTAAGAATTCTTGCTATTTGTGATAATTCAATAATTTTTTCAGTATTTGTAATAATTTCAATATTTTTTCAGTAATATTTTATTTCATATACAAAAATAAATAATGTATTGTTATTTAATTTTATTGTGATAATTTTTCCAGTAATATTTTCAGTATTTTTCAGTAATATTTTCAGTATTTGTGATAATTTTGTAAGACTTGTTGGTAAAAATTCTTGGTAAGAATTCTTGCAACTTGTGATAATTCAGTAATATTTTATTTATTTTATATATAAAAATAAATAATATATTGTCATTTTATTTGATTGTAATAATTTTCAATATTTTTTCAATTATATTTTCAGTATTTGTAATAATTCAGTAAGAATTCTTGCAACTTGTGATAATTCAGTGATTTTTTCAGTATTTGTAATAATTTCAGCATTTTTTCAGTAATATTTTATTTAATTTCTTTAATTTCATATATAAAAATAAATAATAATTTTCATTTTATTTTATTGTAATAATTTTCAGTAATATTTTCAGTATTTGTAATAATTCAGTAGTATTTTATGTTATTTTATATATAAAAATTAGTAATACTTTATTTTTATTTTATTTTATTGAGATGATTTTCAGAATTTTTTTAGTATTATTTTCAGTATTTGTAATAATTCAGTAAGAATTCCAATTATGCCAAGAATTCTTGGAAAAATTGGAAGATTTTTGGCATTTCTTCTGCCACATTTCGCTTTGCGAAAAGAAAACAATCATTTCAGCTTTTATATCTTTCATTCTATTCAAGGTTTATTTTGTCGTCAACTACGTCACCGGTGACAACATCATAAAATATCACAAAACGTCACAATGTCACTAAAAGTTAATAGGCGCCAGTTGAAAAGTATCACTTCCAAAAATCATCTTTTATTCGGTTTTAAAGTGCCAAAAGTAATTTGAAAATCTAACTCGAAAAAACTTTAATATATGTTTTTCAGAGGTTATCGTGTAACGGCGCAATCTATAATTCCCGGAATTCTGGAACGCGAACAAGAGCAGTCCGTAGTTTATGGTTCCATCGACTTTGGAAAAACTGTTCTTACACATCCCAAATATCTGGAATTGGTAAGTAAATATTTAGTGACTTTGATTGACAAATTGAAAATTGTTGCTGATTTTTCTTGTAGCTCAACAAAGCCGGCCAACAATTGAAAATTCTTCCGCACAAAGTGATTAATGACTCAGGAGAAGAAGTCGAGTTGTGCAGCAGTGTCGAATGTAAAGGAATCATTGGCAATGACTTGCGTCATTACGTTCTGGATTTGTTGAGGACCTTCCCGCCGGACGTTAATTTTTTGAAGCGTGAGTCGATTGTTTTGAATATTTTTTGCTCCATGATCAGGGTTGTTGAAAGGTATTTTGAAATTTATAAAAATTGGTTTTGTTGCAATTAGTTGAAGCAAATTTAACGACCCAGTCAATCATCTTTATCATGCAATTATTGAGCGTTATGTATTCTCTTTCGTCAAATAGGCTTACGGCGTTTATCACGATTCTTATCATGCTATCCATCACTGAATTATTCATCATTGCATTATTCTTTGAATATGGTGAACTTTGGCCTCAACGTATTCTTCCTGCGCTCATACATCTATATTAAATCCAATTTTTATCTTTTTTAGTGGAAGGCGTTGAGTTGTCGAAAGAAGCGAGAGCTCTTGGTTTTCCAGTCGAGCACAAACACAAATTGGCGTGTCTCAGGCAAGAATTGATCGATTCTTTCGTCGAAGCACGATACGTTCAGTTCATCAAACATGCAGCGATTCATCTGCAACAGCTCACTTCAACCAAAAGGATGCAAAAAGAGATACAAAACAGTTCCTCCAAGGACGATAAAAAGGAACCGAGCAACTCTCTTGTTGCGATCGATAGTAACAAAGAAGACTCGGCGCAGTCTTCAATCGAAGCTGACGAAGCCAAAAAAATAGTTGAAAGTATCACGGACTCTATCACGGGAGGAGAAAAACAAGAGTGTGAGTATCGGTGATGATAACGAATAATGTTTTTATTTATATTGCTTGAATTTGTTGTGAAACTTTGGTTATGTGTAACATATGTCATATACCCTATGTCATACTTAGTCACAAATATTTTGACTCCTCCCCCCCCCCCCTCCAAAAAAAAGAAAAAAACACGTCATGTCACACCTGCAGAATTTATGTTTTTTTGAATAATCACTTATAATTATTGACAAATATTGAAGAGTCATTGAACAATAGTTTTGCTTACTGAAAAATAACAATAATCCCTATTTCATCAAGGAAATTCTAATTTGAAAAATTGTCACAACCCAGGGAATGATAAAAAAAACGGGTCACTTTATAAAGGAATAATTTCACAGTGGAAGAGAGTACTAAAGAAATCGTTCATCGAGCAGCATCCGCCGTGGGAAGTTTACGAGACGCGGAATTCGACGTGAGGTTCAATCCGGACGTTTACTCTCCAGGTGTCAAACACCCGGATGAAAATGGCCCAGCCATGAAAAAGCAGAGACAACTAGTTCGCGACGCTGCAGATTTTCTCCTGACAGTACAAATACCAACATTCGTGAGTGAACTCATTTTTTTCTGTAATTTCTTATACAGTCTGGTAATTATTGATTCTTCTCAACGCGTTGTTTAGATTCGCGAATGTTTGGACCACACGCAAGCTGCAATGGACGGAGCGACTTTAATCGAAGCGCTGCACGGTCGTGGAATCAATGTCAGGTATTTGGGAAAATTGGCGTCGATGCTGTCAACGTTTCCCCAGTTGCAGTACCTTAATCGCATCGCTGTCACGGAGCTCATTGTTCGATCGGCCAAGCACATCCTTAATCCTTACATACAAGGATCCGAGCTCATGAGCCTCTCGGCCGCCATCAGTCATTTCTTGAATTGCTTCCTTTCTTCGGCCCAGCTTATTCACCCCCAACAGAATATCGAAGAGGTGACAAAAATGACAAACATTTTTTGAAACTTTGAAATGTTAAAAGAATACTAATGCTATTGATCGAAAACAGTTGCAGAGTAAAACGGCAAAACGACGGAACAAGAGGAAAGGAAAAAACAATGGCCATCAACAAGGAGAAGTGGAATGGGTTTCGCTGACTCCGAAATCTCTGTGGCAGCAGATTAAAGCGGATCTGAAAAGTTACTTCGACTGGGACAGCCCAAATCCGGAATCTTTGGACGCTACGCTCGAGCATTTCAAAATCCAAAAGATTTCGCTCATGCGAAGATTCTGCATCAAAACTGGAATTCAAATACTCCTCCACGAGTACAATTTCGAGAGCAAAAATCGAGCGACCTTTTTCGAGGAAGACATTTTGAACGTGTTTCCTGTGGTCAAACATATTAATCCTCGAGTATGTTGTACATTTTTTTTTTTTTTTTTGAAATGAAATGAAATGAAAAAAATGAAAATTGATTAAAAACGTTTGGTACTTTTTGTTTCAGGCGAGCGATGCGTTCAATTTTTACACGACAGGCCAAAACAAAATTCAACAGGGTTATTTGAAGGAGGGTTACGAGTTGATTAGCGAGGCCTTGAGTTTGCTCAACAACGTTTACGGCTCAGTGCATCCGGAAATTGCGCAATGCCTGAGAATGCTCGCGAGATTGAACTACATAATGGGCGATCACGCGGAAGCTCTTTCTACTCAGCAAAAAGCCGTTCTCATGTCCGAAAGAGTCAATGGCATTGACCATCCTTACACAATCACGGAATATGTGAGTTCTCTTTGCTCTTCATTGCATCCTTTTTTTTAGATATTTTTTACCCCTCCCTCCCCCTGTGTCACACTTGGTCACAAACGTCACGTCACACTTGTGAAATGTATGTTTTTTGAGGAATCACTTATAATTTATTGACAAATATTTGAAGAGTGATTGAATAAAAGTTTTGCCCACTCAAAAATAACAATAACAATAACAAAAAATAAAAATAACAATCACTCTTATTTCAGGAGAATTTGTCTTTGAAGAAATTCTAATTTATAAAAAAATTTATAAAAAAAAAAACGTGAATCTACCCAAATTCTAGAAGTCTAAATGAACATTAATAGAAATACCATAAAATCTTGCAAATCATACAAACTAAAGAAATACTTGGAGTGTGAGAATTGTATGAAAGAACTGTTTTCTGAAAAATCTGAAGAAATACGTACAATCGTCAAAACTAAGGAATTTTGAGCATCAAATTCTGAAAATCATAGGAAGTAATTTATAAATACTAGAAATCGATATAATAATTTATAAACTAATAAAAAATACAAGAAATCTTTAAAATATTAATAATCATGGAAACATAGGTTTCCCAGAAATCTATATAACAATCTGCAAAATACTAGAAATCTAAAAAAAAAATGCTAGAAAATCCCTTATAGTTTGGTAAACACTAAAAAAACATGTAAGAAATACTAGAAATTGTTTAATACTCAATAACTATGTAAAGATAATTTTCTCAAAAATTTATATAATCTCAAATCCTAGAGCATGTGATTCTTGAAATACTTATAAATATACGAAAAAAAAGTACTGAGAATGCATAGAAAAGATACTGTTTTTCTAGAAATCTATCAAAATACCAGAAATGTTTTTTGAAGAATCGCTTACAATTATTCACAAATATTGAAAATTCATTGAACAATAGTTTTGCTTACTCGAAATTAACAATAATCCTTATTTCAGGAGAATTTATCTTCAAGGAAATTCTCATTTTCAATGTTTGGCTATAATCATGTAGAAAATAAAAATGTGAAAAATTGTCACAACCCAAGGATTGATAAAAAAAAAAAAGAAAAACTAGAATCTACCAAAATTGTAAAAATCCAAAAAATTTTGGACCCTAGAGAATTGAATTTTACTTATCTAGATAGACATTTATAGAAATACAATAAAAAATACTGAAAACAATAGAATTTTATGATTTCTGAAAAATCTGAAGTTTTGAGAAACCTACCATCTTCAAACCTAAGAATTTTTGAGGATCAAATTATGAAAAGCGTATGAAGAAATGTAAGACATTACTAGAAAATGATGCAATAATTTAATGAAAACTAAAAAAAATAAAAAACATAAGAGATCTTTAATATAACAATAACAATTCTCCCAGAAAATAATGGAGATATTAAAAATCTTTCCAAGTTTGGATCATAAAGTACCGAATTCCAGAAATCTGTATAACAATGTGCAAAATACTATAAATTAAAAAAAAATTAATTAGACACTTGAAAAACTTTGCTAATTGAATTTGTGAAAATTTCATTAATTCAAACTGAGAGAGTAATATCTGTGTTTTTCTACAGATTCACCTCGCATTGTATTCTTTTGCAAATGGCCAAATCTCAGTGTCGCTGCGTCTTTTGTACAGAGCTCGTTATCTCGCGCTTTTGGTTTGCGGCGAAGATCACCCAGACGTCGCGCTTCTCGACGTAAGTTTAATTTTTTTTATGCGAATTTCTTACAAAAGAAAATAGCTTGCAAGGGAAAGTTTGGATGAAACTACAATTAAAGTAACATTTCAAATGGAATTTAATTACAAAAAGTAAATTAAAATAACTTGTGTAATTTTGTGCGCAGAGCAACATCTCTTTGATCCTGCACGCCGTCGGCGAGTACGAGCTCTCGATCCGATTCCTGGAGCACGCGCTCGCTCTGAATCTTCGCTACCACGGTCAACGCTCTCTCAAGGTCGCCGTTTCTTATCATCTCGTGGCGCGCACTCAGTCGTGCATGGGCGACTTCCGGGCGGCCCTCAACAACGAGAAGGAAACTTACGCGATTTACAAGCACCAGCTCGGCGAGGATCACGAGAAAACCAAGGAAAGCAGCGACTGCCTGCGCCACCTCACCCAGCAAGCCGTCGTTTTGCAGAAGAAGATGAACGAAATTTTCACCGGCAAGTCCAACGTCAGTATTCCCCCGATTCAGATCCAACCGCCGAGCATGGGCTCGGTTCTCGACATGCTCAACACCATCAATGGCATTTTGTTCGTGCAAGTCAGCCAGGCTGACATTGAGAACTTCAAGGCCGAAGTCGAGAGACGCCAGAGAGAGCAATACAATGGCAATGCTGGCGAGCCGACGGTGAAAATTTTGGAAATGGAGAAGGCCAACAAGATATTGACGGAGATTGGCGTCGACGAGCAACAAAAGGAACAAGTGGAGAAAAGCTGAGCGTTAGAATGTTGAGCTTTAAAAACCACCTAGTCCTCTTTTGACATTCGGATTATTGGGTAATCATGAAATGTTCTTTATGTTGTTGGGATTTTTTATTCGTTCCTTTTATCCTTTTCTGATGTAGAAATTTTGTAATTTTGAGAAATTGTTTACAACGCGATTTGTTATCAACACGTAAGACTGCTCCAAAGTTTGCAATCAATTTTAAAAATAACCCCAAGTTTTGGAATTTTATACAAAGCAAACAAGATAATGTTGGTTAGACGTGCGCCGTTTCTATTGCAAATTTTTAAATTCATTCCAGTTAGTAGAGAAGTTTACGCCGTGGCTTGAAATTGAGTTGTCTTCAATTTGGACGTATAATGTAGAACGGCGCATTTTTTTTTGGTTTTTCAAGGAAAAATATTGCCTATGAAGAAAGCTTGTCTTTTTAGAAGAAATAGATGGAAGCGTAGCTTTGAAAATTGGTTGCGAAAGTTTCGATTCGTAACTTCAACATCGTTGAAAATGCTCAAAGTGTTTTCTTGTACGATGGCCAGTTTGTTTTGCAATACACGATTTCAAATGAGAGCCACGTTTTTTTTTCTTGTCTTTGTCGAAGCCGAACATGTTGCGAGCGTTTTGTAATGAGAGTAACGTGTTTTTTACAACCACTGAAGAAGGTGAAATCGTGTGCAATTATATGTGATACCAGGGTCCTTTTTTTTAAATAAATATCAAGTTCGCATTCAAGTTTGTTAGTAAAATTTTGATTTTTGCCTATTCCAAAGATACTTCAAGTTGGATACATAATAAATATTTGTAATTATTGAGAGAAAATTTCAATAAACTTTTAAAAAAGGAATTATGTTGGATTTGATTTCATTTATTTTTCATGCGATTAATTCTCCATTTTTTTAACTCTTTTGCTTTGCAGTAAACTTAATGAAAAAACTCTTGATTGAAAATTTAAAAGTAGAGATTTCTGTTCTTCATTAATTAAATTTATAACTGAATAAAAATGTTGAAATATAACTATTTACACATTTTGTTATCAAGTTTTTGATCCAGAAATTGTTAAGTTCGAGATTCTATTTATCACAAATATAGCAAATTGCATTTAATTTAGTAAATGTAAATCTTTCATTAGTTTCTTTTTTATATTTGTTATAGTATCCTCGAAAAATAATCAAGTTGAAAGTATTTTTTTCAAATTTACATATAACTCGAGTCATGTATTAAATGCCAAGTTGTTATTCAAATATATGCTTTAGTAAAACCAAATTTCCAAACGCCAACATTTTTATATACGTATATATATATATATATATATATATATATATATAATTGTACAAGAAACTTGAAATGAATGCTAAAATTGGCAAAAGTAAACTCCTGTAAATAGTTTGCATTTAATTGCTTTGTACCTCACTTTGTCAACAGCAGGACTGACTTGAGAAAGGAATAATTATGTTATGAAATCATTGATCCATTTTTGGAAAATATCCTCGTGCACTAAACGCGTTCATGTTCCACTTTGACAATTAAAATGGCAAGATCGATCGGTACGAACGAAAAATTTTGCAAGTTTTTTTAGGCTTGTACACTTGACGAAAGTTGAATAGTTGTAGGTACGATTGAACAACAATGTGACAAGTTTAGTCAACTGGTCAAAAAATCAAGCCATTTTAGATTAATGAATCGGCAGCGATGTGTTCAAATTTCGCCCTTGAACGAAAACGCCGTCAAACAGTCTTGAAGTAATGGAATATTAATTGTTGACGATAGACTACTCGAAAGTGGTTGTTCTTGGGTGAAGACAATACGTAAGCTTTGTTAGTCAGATTTCAAGTTTTAGTTTTGTGCGTTACACCGAATATTGTACTGCACTTGTTAGAAATATACGTTGAAAAAAGATGCTGTAGCTATGAATAAATACCAACATTTTATATCAAAATCATCGATTTATTTTTCATTCCAACAAAACCTAACGAGATTTATGCTTTCCTCTCCTACCATGCTTCTTGTTATTTTTGCCGGACTTGCCATTGGTGAACTTTTGTTGGAAAAAACTCTCGTTTGCGTCCAGCTTGTTTATCAACCACTTTTTCAAAGTTTTGATGGCATCTACTCCACCGCTACCGCTGTCAAAGAACATTGAAATGTTCCAATATCCATCAGATTCTGTTCCTTGTAACAAAAAACTGCACACAAGGTAAGGGCTTTTCTCGGTACAAGAATTTTCCTGTTTTTCTGTCTCAGAACTTTTTACTTGCTCAACAGCAGTTTTTTCTTTGGCTTCAACAAGTTGCGAATCTTGGTCGAGACACATTTTTTTGCAAGTACTTTCGTCAGTCTCCTTTTCCATTTTTCGCTTTTTTGGAGCATGACTCCAAGAATCTTCGTACCAAGTCAACGTGAAAATGAAACTTGATTCGTCATCGTCATTCTTTTTCCAGTCAGCCTGTAAGGCACATAATATATGTAGTTTATGACATTCAAATTATTATTTACTTTCTTGTTCTTTTTTTTACCTTCAATTCCTGGGTGAAAATCTCAAATAAAACTTTGACAAGACCCTCGATAGAAGGAATGCTTTTCGTCACAGGAACTCTCATGTCTTTAGCCTTTTCAGACGATTGTTCGCAAGTCTCTGTGTTAATCATCTGCGTAGGGGCAGTAAGCAAATTAACGATGTTTTCCGGCATGAAGGTCCAGGCTAGGCCCCATCTAAAATTTCAAGTTTTTTCAGAATTGCACAACGAAAATTAATCAAGCATTGTTACAAATTTGCTCTTGCATACCGTTTGGTGAATCCCTGGCTAAATTCTGTCCAAGTCATGTTCTTTACACTTTTGTCCATCAATTTTTTTCGGGCAGCTTTCAATGTAGTTTTTTGCCCACACATCACAGTAAAGATAGATACTTTATCTTTGAATTTTTCGCTTTCTTGTATCATCTTTGTGACAAAGAGTCTCTCCTCTTCGACAAAGTTTTGAGTACTTGGTACATTGTGTTGCTTGTTCCGCAATTTCGCAAGTTCATCCAGTTGGCGAAATGCGGGATTGCACGTGACAAACGTGTACTTTTCGTCATTATCCGGGATGTCTTGAAAAATGGTGTTTTCGTTCACTATATTCACTAGAAGATAGGAAAAATTATTATTTTTTATCAGTTGCTTTTACTATATAAATCAAAGATATACCTTGAATGAGAGAACTGAAATTGTTCTGCTCAACGCATTGTTTTGCTGATAATGCACTTTCCAAGTCAGATTCAGTGCACGTCATTTGCCAACCGTACATTTTAGCGATGAGCAAAGGGTAAACGCAAATGGCCCCAGTTCCTGGAAAGTATTGGTTACAACTATTATGCTGAATTGGCTATTCCAGAAATTTACTATTTTGTACAAAAATTGGAATAGTGATCTGGAAATGTGGAGCATAAATTTTAGAGAGTAAGCCTTGAAAATGATGCAAATGCGAGGGAAAAAGAAACTAACCAATGTCGAGGCCAGAAACTTTAGAACCCGTGGTCAGTTTTGTGTGTGTCAACAAATTTTCGAGCCACATAATATAATTTACTCGAAGAGGTATCGCTGGGATGATTTTTCCCTGGGGAATTTTCACCTCCAATCCAAAATCATGTTTCATACGAATTTCTGCCACAACTTTTGAAGATTCCTCATCTTTGAAGTCTACCGTCATACGTCCTTCAACTATCTGCATAAATTAATGAATATTTGAGCAAAAAACTTTAATATTATTACATTATGAAAATATAAAATTATTTGAATTAAATTCATTAAAAATAATTAATTAAAAGAAATAAAATTAAATTATTAAAATAATAAAATTATTATTAAAAACTTTAATATAATTGAGTGTATTATCAATTTGCAATTTCCACATACACAAAAATTGCAGAAACAAGATAGATGCATTATTTTTTGGATTTTTTTTTCGATATTGAGATTGCTTGATTTTTTTATAAAAAAAATTACAACTTTATATAATTACATTATTTAGAAATTAGATTTACAATATTCTTTATCGAATAAATTTTGAGTATTACAGAGTTTTCAAATTTTACGTGATTTTCAAAATTCGAAGCGTGATACAAACTATTCAAAAATTTCCAAATTTTATACAAATTCGTTCATCCATCGACATTTATAAATGTTCTGCTCAACGCATTTTTTTAAATTTTTCAAATAAAATTCAATAAAATATTATATCAATTTTATTAATATATTTAGTTATTATGAAAATATTATTGTAAATGTAAATAAGAAATACTTCTTTCACGTTAAAGTTAACAGAATTTCAAGATATTTCGGTCAAAATTGCAATAAAAACCGGCCACGTGGTTGAGAGCAAAAAACGCAAACTAGTAAGAGACAGAAAACATGGAGTTGCCATTCTATCTGTCTCACTCAATTGATTGTGTGACAATGACAACTTACCCTAACAATTTTGCGAAATTCTGGATATAAATGAGCCAGCTCTTCAATGTTCGGTCGATTTTCGTATACATTTTTCGAGTAAATAATGTTACTACTCGACATTTTGCAAGTTAATTTTACTTGTGTTGTGACGTAAACTTGTAAATAAAATAGAAAAACACGCGCAAACGTGTTGTGACAATCAGCTGTTTTTATTATATATATGTATAGTGGCACACAGGACATAAACACACATAAAGACATAATTGCAATAAATTGGTTCAAAACATTGAGCGTTAAGAAAAAAATTTATCAACGGACCAACAAATATTCCAAAAAGGTACTTTGATTGCATATTTTCGGTGAAAAACTGTTTGATGTTCTAAAATTAGTACAGCGCGATTTTTTTTACGAAATGCAACTGATCCTAACCTCAAAATTGTATCCGCTTTATAATTGCTTACAATGAATTCAATGGTAAACGAAAAATGGTATTTTTGTAATGCAGATGAGTCGCAAAGAAGCACTTTCGCAATTCATTCAACAAATTCACGGTCGACCAGTCGTCGTCAAACTCAACAGCGGCGTTGATTATCGTGGCAAGTACCCGGCATTTTCACAAATTTATACCCTTTTTTTTGGACCCTCGCGAAGAAATATGATCATTTTGTTTTTTTAAAAATTTACTGAGCTGATTCTAAAATCTGAACTTCACTACTTCATATTCATTTTTTTTTAATTTACTACTCCCAAAATTACTTCAATTGCAAAATTCAAATACTTTTTTAATAAATGAATGAAATAATTACAATAATTGATTTTTTTTAAATTATTTCCTGATTCTTTCAATTTTCAGGTACATTTTTGTTGATAATTTTGAATTATTAATATAACTTGATTTTTATAAATAATCGCAAAATTCTCATAAAAAACTAGAAATTTCTTATTAACGTTTCGTTACTTTTGAATTTACTTAAAATAAAAATCCAAGGACAGTTATCAATAATCAATAAAGAATAATATATATTTTAATAATAATGAAAATAAAAATTACATGAGAAAATATTTGAGCCCCTTATATTTCTTATGAACTGTGGAATTTCCATGAAAAATGTTCCAATCTTATAAAAAAAAAATGAAATTCCATAAAAAATATACTTTTTATAATAAGAAAAACTCTCGTGCACAAAAGAGAACTTTGAAAATATTCATCTCAACTGAAAATAAAAATTCAATTCACTGTAAAATTGAACAACTATCTATTATAATATTATTATTTTTATGCAAGTTTCAAGAAACTATAATTGCAAGATTTGGAAATGCTGATAATTGGATTTAAAAAATTTTTCAGGTGTCTTGGCTTGTCTGGATGGTTACATGAACATCGCCCTTGAACAGACCGAAGAGTACGTAAATGGACAATTGAAAGAAAAATACGGCGATGCTTTCATCCGCGGAAACAATGTTCTCTATATCAGTGCCCAAAAACGAAGAGTTTGAATTAAGATTTTCTAAATAAAAACAACAAAACCCATGTCAAAATACTCTTTATTTGTCTTATAATTACACACAACCAAATTTCCAATCAAACATTTCCCAAATCCTCTATTGCTTCAGAATCAACCTCCATACTTGTACTTTCAGTATTGACATTTTTTTCAGCTTCACCAGGCTCGATATCTTGTCCTGAATCCTGATGATTTTGCAGTAATACCTCTCGTTCCCTCATCTTTGCCATTTTTCTCTCAAGCGCCATCTGCCTGTTCTGTTCAATCCGCGCTTTCATCATTTCTTCTTCGGAAAGCACATTTTGCTGGTTCTCGGCACTCTGAACTTGTGAAGATTCTTTTTCAGGCGCTTCCACCTGCGCAACAGCAGCACGGCGAGCCAAGCTTTCTTCTTTTTTCTTCAGAGCCAACTGGCGGTTTCGCTCGATTCGTGCCTTGGTTTCTTCATCCAGCGCAGGTACTGGTCTTGCAGCTTGCGGAGCCACAAAAACTGGTTCTGGTTCTGGAAAAACTGGATTCCCCATCATTTCATCGAATGCGTCACGTGCATTTTCAGAGTTTTGCGGTACATTTTCAGAGTTTTGTGGTTCATTTTCATCGTCTTCCTTGTTTCCCACGCCGTCGTTGTCCATATTGTCCATTCTGTACTTGGTCATGAAAACTTTGAGGTCCCTTTTGACTCCAAGGTTTTCCATACGTGCTAGAGCATCTTCAAAGTCATATTTTGGGAAGAGACGATGAGCCCAATGCTCCAGGCGCTTCATAACTTGATTTAGGTCATCTCTCTCTCTCCCTTTGCCTTTGAACTGAAAATCTATGAAATAAGTTTCTATGGTGTGTATTCCTCTAGGCCCCTTCAGAAGTTGAGTGTTGAGTACTGGCCGTTTTGCTCTTGGTTTAGAAATTTTCTTGGTGTCAACTTTTGTGTCTTTTGTTTTTGTCTCATCATTTTCGTCATCGGAGAGCGTGGGATAAGAGATTTCATTATTGGCCTTTTCAGTGTCGGAATTAGCCGAGTCATTGTCCAAGAGTGCTGTTTCTGACATGGTTTTATCTGAAAAATATAGTTTTGTCTGGTTATTTGACTAGTTGTACAAGAAAATGTTTGAATAGAGAGAATTTTTTTCATCTAAAATTATATTTGAGCGGTTGAGAGTAAAAGACAAACTAGTAAGAGGCAGATAGAGTGACAACTCTATGTTTTCTGTCTCTTATTTGTCTCAATCGCTCATTTCCCAGTCTGAAATATATTCTTTGATGTAGAACATTGGCAATGCTTGGTTACAAATCTAGAAAATTTCAATCCTGTATTTTATTCACTTGAATAGTATTCCCAAAATTAGTAATTATCCTGAACTATAAATGACAGTGAAATAAAAACGACAAAAACAATGAACGAAATTATTATTTTCAAATTCTTAACTTTCAGAAAAAATTGATTTATAAAATTTCCTAAATTGAGAAAAAATACATCACATTTTTATGCTAATTTAACAACAAAAAAACGTGATGTTCGATTTTTAAAAACTGTACTGATTTTCTAATTATATTTTTTCAAATTGTATATGTTTGAAAATAAAAATTGATGCCTAGTATAAAATATATTCTTTACATTTCAATGAATTGAAATTTAAATTACTTTATTGAAATTATTATTTTAAATGGAATTTAAAATTATATTAGTAAATAAATTTCAGTAAAAAAATTGTTAAATCAATTAAATTTCAATTAAAAAAAATATCAACTATAAATAACAGTGGAATAAAAACGACGGAAACAATTAAGGAAATTATTATTTTCAAATTGCTATCTTTTAGAAAAAATTGATTAAAAAATTTTCTTTATTTGGAAAAAAGAAGAAATGTAGTTTTGGAAAATATAGCACATTTATACGCTAATTTAAAAACAACAAAAAATTTACCTTTAATTTTTAAAAACTGTACTGATTTTCTAATTTGATTTTTTCAAATTGTATGTTTGAAAATAAAAATTTCTAGTGTAAAATATATTCTTTGATGTAGAGCATTGGCAATAATGAGTTGAAAATCCAGGAAATTTTATTTTCTATTCACTTGATAGTATTTACAAAATTATTATTTATCCTGAACTATAAATAACAGCGAAATAAAATAGACAAAAATAAATAATGAAATTATTGTTTTCAAATTGTTATCTTAAAGAAAATATTGATTAAAAAATTTTCCCCTATAGAAAAAAAAAAAAAGAAAAAGATCGTATCATAGATTTGGAAAAACTACTGATTTTTATAATTTGATTTTTTCAAATAGTAAGTTTTAAAATACAAATTTTTTCCCACTTTCAAATATATTCTTTGATAAAGAACATTTGCAATGCCCGATAAAAAATCCAGAAAATTTTGTTATTCACTTGACAGTATTTTCAAGATTGTTAATTATTCTTAACTATAAATAACAGAGAAATAAAAACGATAATAATAATTGGAGAAATTATTATTTTTAAATCGTTAACTTGGAGAAAAAATTGATTCACAAATTTCCCAGATTGAAAACAAAAAAATGTATAGTTTTGCACATTTTCAGAATATTATATAAAAACAAAACTCATTTACTCGCTTAGCTTTATCAAATCCACAATTCCAAAATCACGAAACAATTCACCGAATTCCACAAAGTGAAACAAAGCGATCCCAATTTCTAGGTTATGTACCTTGTTGTTTTGACGCTCACTGAAACTCGTCTTCCTCCTCGGCCACCTCGTCCTTGTCACGAAATTTGTCGAATTCCTGGTCCGAGTTTTTCATCCGTTCGAGCAGTGATGTCAAGAGCTTTTTGTTCAAATGATCCGTTTGGGTGATTTCACGGGGTTGGTTATTTTCCGTGTTTGGGGTGGTTTCATTCGACTCAGCTGAGCGACCGTTTCGCGACTCCTCGGGCTCGGGTTCGGGCATTTCACCTCGGAAAACCCGGAATCGTCTCGAACGCTAACAGTATCAATATCGTGGGTGACCAGCGAATGGCCTCAAATCAACGATTCTGAGCGATTCGACACACTTATTCCTCTCGTAGAACGTTGCAATCACTGCAATTCACCCAAGCCTTTCTCCTTTTTTTCCCAATTTCGCATCACATCGAGTTTGATAACGTTTTTCCAGGAAACGGTTACTGCGCATGCGCAGCGTAACCGTTATTTCTACTACTCTATTCAAAATTTCAGTCATCTTTTTTTCAGTACATTTTTCGTAAACTACTTTTTCAGAAAATTTATTAAAAAATTTCGTTTTCTTATAAGGTTCTTATAACGATTAAAATCATAATTTTTTATTTATATAATTATGAAACTTTATAAAAAATTTCAATTTTTATCAAAACAGTTTTTATACACAATTTTATTTTTATAAAACAAAAGTTTCTAAAGTTTCATACTTTAGAAAAAATTTTTAAAAGTTTTATTATTATGGAAATAAAAGTTTTTATCAACTGTTTTATAAAACTGACATTTTCTTCTTATAAAATTAGTTTATAAAAAACTGAATTTCTTTATAAACTTTTTATAAAGATTTTAATAAAATTCACAGTTACTAGAGTTTCTCATGAAAGTTTAAGACGATTTTCCCTTCGCCATTTTTCACAAAACTCAAAATTAAAAAAGATATTCAAGTTGAAAGTTGAAAGTTGAAACCAGTAAGATTCGTTAAATTTTAAACTGTAATATCTATTTTGATTTTGAGTTTTGTGAAAAGTGGCAAAGAACTTTTCGACTCAGAAAAATATGCTGAAAATTGTTGTAAATTTTGGTCCGTAGTTTTTATCTCCGCTCCTCGTGAGAGCTCGAATGTCTTTTTTGATATCGAGTTCCCTTGCGAAAAAATCCTACTAGTAGTAGGATTTTCATAAATAGTAACCAATAGTAACCCATATGCTACTATTTGTTTACTATTGGTTACTATTTGTGAAAATCCTACTAGCAGTAGGATTTTTTCGCAAGGGTTTCATGAAAAATGGCAAAAAGAAAATCGTCTTAAGGGGATCCGAGCGCCACCGGCTTTCTAGCGAGTGCGAGAGAGATGGGTAGAATGGGAACCACGCCAAAGCGAGAGAGAAGTACGAGCCCAGCGCTCGGATCCCCTTAAGACGACTCGGAAGGCATTCTCTTTTCGTTCTTCTTCCTCTCATTTACTTTCCATTCTATGCATCTTTCTCCCACTACAGTAGCTTGCGAGACGCTTAAAATTTCATAGGAAATTCATGGTTTTCAGGTGATCTGCTGACTCTGGGATTCACCCTGTATGGCCTGTATGCGTGTTACGCTACACAAATTTAAAAAAATGTTTCTTAAAGATTTCTGTATTATTTTCGTCAATCATTCCCGTTCTTATTACATTGAAACGTTTCTAATTGGTTTGAATATACGATTCACAACTTTTCATTCATTCCGGGGCCCCATACTGGATAGGGGTAAATAAGGCCCCTGAATATTTGCACGGTGGAGCCACTATAGCTGTTGAATTCGCACAACAGTATATGTAAAATATATAGTCCAAACTCTTGGCCGAAAACTAAAAAAAAACCGGAACTTGTCGCCGGGAGCCGGTTTCACCGTGGCTGCAAATCGACTGCAAATTGAACGTGCTTTTGCCACGACGTCATTGGTTGTTTATAAATATATATGTATACACACACATGAATTCGAGGGCATCGAGGCTCGCGTGGTGTGACCGTTTCTTCGGCGACGTGCTTTTCGCGTTTCAACTTTTAAATATCAGACATCGGTCAGTGTCGGTCAGTGTATCGCAGCGATTCGCGCATACCGAACGTCGCGTCCTCCATAATTCTAACTGTAAATTCGAGTAGGAAAAAACAACTTCTGCTCCCGGAAGGTACGCAACTTTGCATCTCATTCTCACCTGCTGCAATGCACTTTTTATCGCCCCAATACAAATTTGCACGTGTGAAAAAATGTACGCGACTTTTTCATTCTTCTCGCGGAATGTTTTCGGCTTTTTTTGGTGACAATGAATATTCAAAAGCGCGCAATTTCTTTTTTCATTCGAGATCGAAGAGCGGATTATTAATTTATGAATTTTTTCGGTTCGAGGAGCGTTATTCACTTAGGAAAATTGTGCTCTTTTGACTTCGTCCTGTTCAAGGGGGAAAAAATTGTTATTGGAAAATTTATAACATCGTGCATTTTTGAATTGAAGATTTCTAAAGGTAATACGCCTTAAAAAATGGTTTAGAAGATCCGGAAAAGTTTTGTATATTATTATTCATACGTATTTATTATTACTGGATTTTTAAAGTTTAGTATATTTAATCTTCTAGATAAAGAAACGTGGTAGAGATAAGATTAGGAATTCTCCAAGTTGTTTATTTTTTATTCTTTTATTTAAATATCTATTCAGAATTTCGATTTTTGAAATTTTCAATAAGTTTGGTTTTAATGCCATTTTTTACTTGCTGAAATTTTTACCTCCTTCAAAAATTCATTCTTTTCAGTTATAAAAAGTTCCTCGTTCTGAAAAGTTTGTTTTTATTTCAATAAGCCAGTTTCAAATGTTGATTTCAATGGTTTCAATCTTTTTCATTCGCTGAAATCTGTTATTTGATTTTCAAAGTATAATATTGCAATGTCGACTTTCTCAAGTTATGCAGTAATTCCTAATTTCATTTAGCTGGAAATTCTATTCAGAGAGTTACTCATTTTAAAAATCACAGTATCTCGTTTTTTAACTATTTAATATATTATAAGATAGATCTTTTCTTTTCCTGAATTTTTTTTATTGCATTTTCTTTCTTACCACGATCTACTCGAGCGCTCTCCAGATTTTTTTTGCAGAGGCATAGAAAATGTGAGGATGATGACCTGGAAAATTCTGAATGAATGAAATACCAAGAAATACCTACGCGAAAATGCACACATTTCTTTCGCGAATTTGGCCATATTCAGATCGATATTAAAAAAAGTCATTTTATCTAATAAATCGCATTATGTTCCGAAAACACATTGAACGTTATAAATTTTCCAGGTAACTTTCCTTAGTAACTGAAAGTCTTATCTGATAAGAAATCTCTTATCAAAATTAGGTCTCACAGCCTGGGTGACCAGATTGAGGAGGCTGCCTCCTCGAAATTTCCCCCTCTACTTTTTACCTGCACTCGGCTGAGCGAAATGCAGTGAGCTGTG